>NTHP01000303.1:964944-977769 GCA_003416845.1 Oplegnathus fasciatus
AAAAAAAAAGCTCCTGGAGATGAGTGACAGCGACCCAGCTAGGACAGGACAAGCGTTGTGTGTGCTATCTCAGTCTACACGCCTGCAGTCTATGTGCTCCAATGTGCAGAGAGATATAAATAGCGTCCATTAACACAGCATTATTAACCACTGAGAGAAGTAAAAACAGTACATTTAGCTACTTAGCATAGGCTATGCTAAAAGGTGGAAGTTTGTTGTGTTAACCGGATCATTCTCTTCCTTCCTTTCTACATTCTTTACATCCTTCTCATGAAGTCACCAATAACGAGTATAGGTTTTATTTTAACTTAATGATAAAAACAATTGGCCTCCACAGGTATTTAGTTAAATACATCTACAGTACACTGTCGCACGTCTTGGCTTGTCATTTTTTAATCCTTCTTTTTTTAGCCGTTCCCCTATTTCATACAGCTCTCTCTCTCTCGCTCTCTCTCTCCAGGGAAGCATGTGCAGTAGTGCCAATTTTACATCTGTACAAGACCGGACAGAACAGTAGTGCTCAACGCCATCTAGTCAATTCAAAACCGTACAGTTTTTTTTTTTTGTGGTTTTTTTTCCTTAAAGAAGCATGTAAAATCTATCCAGAGAAAAGTGTGGTTAACAACCAGTAATAGTAATGATGAAATGTACAGAGGTTAGCCTATAGGATCAAGCTATTTCTCATGGTAGGGTCTCCTTTTTTTTTTTTTTTGGTCTTTTTTTGTTTGTTTTAGGTTGTTTGTTTTTATTATTTTCGGATCTTGCTACCCTTACATTCAGCTTGGCACAGTGCAGAACTACTCGCACGACGACGACGGATGACGACAGACTGTGCAAAAACATAAAACCGAAGCAACACATTTGAGGTGCGCGCGGTTTCGCTCGCCAAGGCTGCGCTCAAGACTGCGTTTGGTTCGGTGGGTAAGAATACTATCTCGCCTTTTGTAAATTAAATTTGTCGTGTGTTTGTTTTGTTTTGTTTTTTATATCCAGTAAGAGAAAAAGAGATAAGTCATGATGAGAATTGGGGTGGGGGTGGGTGGGGGAGTGGGTGGAGGTGTGGGGGTTGGAGCTGTACAGGCCAGGAATATTTATATATATATATTTATAATTCAGAAACTCCTTCGTGGCTCCAAAGCAGCGACAAGGAGCCTGTTCGCTGTAATGGAATGACAGGTTGTCGGGGTGGGCGGGGGGTGATATTGGCTTCTTCAGTGGTGTCGTCCTTCTATCCCGCTGCTCTTCAGCTGCAGACAAACAGGAAGAAAGGATGCCGTCAGTGAACGTCATACTTTCTGCACATACAACTGCTGCCATCCATCATACAGCTGACAGGTTGAATCAACATGTGTCAAACTAATTTCAGTTTAGACAAAAGGAGGCAGCTTCTGCTTTCATGCAGCTGCTGTGTCACAAAAACAAACTTATCCACAAATTGATATTATTATACACTTACCTGTACTTTCAGTTTTGATATTATATATAGTTATATGCCATTGCTCTCACATATGTGTGATCCTTACAGTGAACCTGTTATATTTTTGACATTTGTTTTATATATGTTTGACATTTTGTAAATATGGACCTGCACCACTGTTCACAGTTGTTATTTACGTATTTTATCACCATAGTTAACCAGTTTACATCTCTGTGTTGTGCTGTTTTGTATATTTTGGATTATTTTACCGTTACCACCGTTACATCACTGTTTAACCTGTTTATTTATTACGGCCCTTACCGTTAACTACTTACTCTTGGCATTGAGTAAATATTTTTGGATTTGCAGCTTACTGTTAACCAGTCAATACTTGTTATTTATGACACCTACCATTAACCTGTTAACATTTTCTTATCTGTTTATATTTGCACTCTTTCCTGCTTTGTATTGCAACTGCTGCACAACAATTTTCCTCAGGATGAATAAATTGATATCTTATCTTAAACAAGGAAAATCTGAATATTAACACATGCACACTAAGAACTGGATTCCAAACTGACTAAAGCAATACTTCTAATATTTGATGTCAACTTTAATGTGATTATTGAGGTAACGGTATAATCAGTGTGGAATTCCTTAAAAGTATTTAATTATTGTACTTTTGTCCCTCTTCTTCACTTCGGCATTTTCATCATACTTTATTTCTGTATTGATTTGTCCTCATTGTGTAAAGTGTAACTCTTGTTTTAGTCTTACTGTATTTGCTTATTCTAATTATATGAAGCATTTCGTTGGCTTCATGTTTTTAAAGGTGCTGTACAAATAAAAGGTATTATATATCTGTTTGGTTCTTTCACTCAGTAGTCAGTCACCAGATGCAGTAAACACCAAAAAACATGAAACTAAAACAGAGGGCAGCTTTGTATGCTCTTATTTGATCAGATATTTATTTTTTTAAAATATCGTTATGGCATTTTGCCTGAACTGGATGGTTTACAGTGGATGCAGACAGGAAACATGAGAGAAATAAAGGGGGTGGGATGACTCCAAAATCAAACTGGGGACATTAATGAAGCGGCTTCATCAATACATCATACAGATACCTACAATATTAAATGTTTCTGAGTGCAGCATCTTTACTGTCACCAGAACATTTTAACATTGCTTCTTTAGTTACTGCATCTCTTAAATGGCACATTAGCCCCCTGAAATGAAAGCACCATGCTACACTTACTTCTTCTCTGGCTTGCCGCTGCCTCCTCCCCTGATGGACACCGTCTGGCTGTTCTGGTAGAAGCCTCCACTGCGGTTGATGTTTGGGTGGGTGGGAGACGCCACTGGCTGCTGGCCGGGCCGGATAGGCTTGGCTGGGGAGGGGAGAAAAAGGAGATTAAGGATCGGCCTTTTCAAATGAAGACTGTTGTTTGCGACGTCAGGGAGATTTCATTTCAGACAAAACACAAATTATCATGTTTTCCAAGAACATAAAATCTCACTGCAAACCAGAGAAAGTAATTGATATTCAAGTAGATGGTGGAGAATTTAGAAAGTCTTTTGAGTTTATATATAACTGAAAATGCAGACATTTTTAGGTATGTATGTCCAATCCCTGTGTGTACTTGAGTGTCCTTCTGAATACATTTGTGAGCATGAGAACTGCTATATTGAGTTATGAAAATTGCAATGTTTCTAGTCAGTTTTGGATGTAACTACTACTTCTATTTAAATAGGCAGCTAACCATTGACTCATTTAGAGTTAATCAAAATGTAAATGATCTGTATGCTAGTGGTATAATGGGAATTTTCTCCAGCCACCATGACATGTCACAAAAATCCTGTTTTCTGCCCTGAATTAAAGAAGGTGTAGATTGCTTCCCGCTCCATCCATCCCGACTAACCGATCTGGGCCGAATGTCCCCTCCTGGCCATGTTCTTGGCCCTGACGGCCTCCTTGATGCGGTCCACCTCCTGCTGGTAGCGTTTGCGGTCGCGGGCGGCGTTCTCCTTGGCCTCCTTCAGAGCAGACTCCAGGGCCTTGACCCGCTCAGCCGTAGCGCGAAGACGCTTTTCCAGTTTAGGAAGCTCACAGCGCAGGTCTGCATTATCACGAACCAGCTGTGGGACAATTTGCATCGTTTGAAATCATTTCTTTCATCTCCCTTTCTGCAGCAGTCTACCAGTGGGGGAGCGCGGGGGAAAAGGGGCAGATAGATTGAGCAAAGACAACGATAGGAAGATAGAAGGAGAAGACGGTAGAGCAAACTGAAATAAAGGCAGAGAATAAGATGAACAGAGAGCAGAGAGAAAAAAAGAACTACAACTGCAAAGGGAGATTAGTCAGACAAGGCTAGTGTGAGATCTTAAAAGGACATCATTAATCTCTGAATTGTTGCTGGGTGTGTGTATTAAAATCTTACCTGTTTGTGAACCTTGGTGAGCTGCTCAAGATTGTTCTCAAGAAAGGAGATTTTCTGTTTCTGTGCTGCGCTGCCACCTGTGTCGTCAGAGTCCATCTCAGCGCTCTGCACAACAAATAAAAGGCAAGCATTAAAACTTCAATAATAAGCAGCAATACAATCCTTTCATCTGTACCACTTCAGTCCTCCTCATATTGTTGCTGTTCATGGCACAACTACTGTGTAATTTTATTATCAATTGTGTACTTTCTTGTTGTTTTTTGCAAACAAAGAACCCTCGTTGCAACTGAAGAGATTTTCTTGTCTGGCAGTGACAAAGAACATCTAATCAAATTGGTTCACCTTTTTCACTCTGGTAGCCAAGTCCTGGACAAAGAGCTTCCTCAAGTTGTGCAGAGTCTGCAGCTCCTTGGCCTTGAGTGGAAAAAGAAGAGCAATCAAAATAAAATAAAAAAACTTGACTGAGATGATTGGAACAGACTGAAAGAACTAGTGTTATATTCAAGAGCACAGCAGATTAAAGATTGACGTGAGCAGATGTGTACTGAGGCTGGTGTTGAATTCACAATGATTCATTCATAATCACTGAGTTCACTGAGTTTACTGTAAATACTAGGTGTTCATGCAGCCGAATGGAAAGAAAGACTTTATGAAGACTTGTAGTGGAAAGTACTGGTGTGACTTGTGTGTTTCTGATATCTCCCTTCTGGCATTTACTTGCAGCCATGTGTCCGTACAAGCTGTAAACAAGAAGTCAACTCAACGATACAATCAATCCTACATGCAAAGGGATGCAAACCCACTATCTGATGTGACATAAACCCACAATAAAATGCTTTCAATCATCAGCTGATTTAGATGAACTCACCACTGTCTCCTCCAGACCCTTCAGGTCCTGTCTGGCCTGCTCCCTTCTGTCCTGCATCACCCTGAACAACAACAACAACAACAACAACAGTTAAAATCTAAAGAAATACACACGCCTCAATGCTGTTGCATGAAATTACAGACAGTAAACAGTGTTTGCGTGTTACACGTACGTAAGCTCGTGCAGCTTGCGGCTCTTCTCCTGGTCGGTGGATTTGAGTTTCTCATGCTCCACTCTGAGCCTCTCCTGCTCCAGCATGATCTTCTGGTTCAGACTGAAAGAGACGACACAGCATCATGTTTATATGAACCTACGGACTGAATCTGTGTATCTGTATCTGATTTTAAATGTCACATTGTCTATTTTATTATATATTATTATATTTATTCCTGTTGCTGTCCTTTCTTTTCTAATGGATCAATGACTGAAGACAACAGAACTGTAAGTCTTACTCCTGCAGCTCAGTGATGAGTTTCTCCTTGTTGTCCAGCTCATCTCTCAGGCTGCTGATCTGCTTCTGATGAGCTTCACGGTGGGAGTGGATCTGCTTCTCCACCGCTTCCTGATCACACACAAAATTGGCACATTTATATTTATTTGACAGAAACATTTATAAAAAAACAGTAAAAGACCAACATACTGTCAAGTTGATGCAAAAGTCACAACACCAACATTTATCATGTTGGGATTCTTTACGCAATGTTTTTGGTGACTTTTCTCTTTAGGTTTGAATTTTTAAATGGTTGTTGATGACGACACTAAACAGAAATATCAAAGCTTTGAATTGATTTTGAATTAATTTTCTCTCCCTTGTAGAATCTACAAAATCCACTGTCTAACAGGGCTGAGGAACGTACCTTGACTTCATTGGCAGTCTGGATCTCATTCTCTTTCTCCATAGCATGGACTTTCTCTGTAAAACATAAACACAGGTTTGATTGTCATGAGATGGGAGTAGAGGGATAAACATAGCGATGTTAGTCAGCGATGTTTCTGAATTCTGAGAATATGAAAATTAGTAAGGACTGGATATTGTTTACACTTCAAACTGATCGCTTATTGATTTTGGTTATAAATCAAATTGTGGTTCTGATTCTTGTCACATCATTTGATTCAGAAAAGAAACCAAAATACGCAAAAACAGTGAGCAAATTTATTTTCTGCTATTTTCCGCTGCAGTCTTGCACACTTTTAAGCACTTGCTCTGATCCGCCATATTGTAAACACTATACGATACGGTAGATCCATAGTTCAGTATCAGGAATCAACAACTGGAACAGAAAAGCGTGTTTCTGAACCAATCCCCGGTTCCTTTAAATTTGGAGCCAGTTCCAATTCAAAACCAGTTCTTGAAACTCAAACCTAGCGAGTTTTTCAAGTTGGATAATTGGAAAACAGTTCCTGAGAGGCTATTTAACTTTTATTCCACAGCTCCTATTAGGATTAATTGCCTCCAATTGAAGTATTTAAGTGCACTTGAAGGAAGTGCCAGGGTGTCAGTGTCATATCTCTTGCTCTGTCCCTGGACAGTGACGTACCCTGAGCGCTGAGCTTGACAAGTTCCTCATTGAGAGAGTCCACGTTCTCCTCCAGCTGCCTCTTCTTCTGCTCCACGTTCTGCAGGTACTCAGTCAGGGACTTGATTTTAGCCTCATGCTGGAAGACAGAAGAAATAAAACAGACGTTTATACATACAATCTTTAGGAGGATTCAGAAATGAAATTATTTCATCTTTACATACACACAGGGATCGTTCAGGTGTACGTTTTCAGTTCATGGTTACTTCCTTCGTACCTGGGAGATGCGCAGCTGGCAGGCAGCCAGCTCCTTCTCGTTCTCGTCCATCTTCTTGTTGCTCTCGGACTGGGTGCTCTCCAGCTGCTTGCAGCGTTTCACCATGGTCTTCACTTCTGACTTCATCTTACTGATGTAGAGACGGGCCACTGTGAACTCCTCATCTATCATGCCACTGCCGCCCTCATGTTGCTGGAAGGGCAGAAGAGGAAAGTTGAAGAGGGACAACCACATGCAGGAAGAAGCGAGGTGAAGAGACAGAAGAGAGAACCAGGTGTTCATGCATTTCATCATCAGAATATGTGAGCTGGCATTGTGCTTGATAAGTATCATGGTTAGTCAGCCTGAAGTTTTTTTTTTCAATTTATTTTTAACACTGCAAAATCCTGTGAGAGGACTCCATCTCATCATCCATTAAAATAATTCCAACAACTCCTTCTTCTTCCTCCAGATTCCTAGAGGTTTCTGTTGCTACTGTAGCCATACTGTTGCTATAGTAACCATGCACAAGGCTTCTCAGTACCTTGATGTCATTGCTGCCGACAGCGATGCCAATCTCGGCTAGGTCTTTGAGCAGTGAAGACATCATCTCGGTCACCCTCTTCTTCTGGTGGTTGGACATCTCCTTCAGCTTCTGGAGCTCAGAGTCCAGAGACGACAGGATGGACTGCAGGGAGAGAGAGAGAGAGCCTTCATTCTTTGTCTCAGTATGTTCTTCTATTGTTTTCAATGGTGAAAAAAAAAAACAGCAACAGAAAATAAATAAAACATTGTGGGAGAAGAGAACAGTGTGCAGATTCTACTTTTTGCTACATCTATTGTTTTCACACACACATATTGCTCATCAAATTACATTTCTGTCCCTTTTCTTGTCATTTGTACTAAATAACAAGGATTAAAACTGTCAGTGATGTAGATTTAATCCCCAACTCTTGCTATAAGTTCCACTATTTTGATTAAAGTCGAGGATACTTGCTCCTGTACGATTCTAACATGTTGTACATGAGGCACATCATGTGACTGATGGAATATAGTCAACTACCAAGTCATTTTAAATTGTGAAAGAAAGAAAGGGGCTGTAGCAGCAACAAATGTGTGCATGTAAGTCTGTGTGCATATCCGTAGTTTTTTTTATCCCTGCAGGTTGTACAAGTTTAATTATAGCGTTGCGTGTTGCATATTAACATAGCCAAAATAAAGGACAAATAAAAGGCACATGACCAAAATTAAAGCATCACAGTGACTTCGGGGATGCTGATGTCTGTCTCCAGCTCACCGATTTCTGATTAAGCTCCTCGCTGATGGCCTCAAACTCCTTGGTCTTATCCTCCACCTCCTGGCTCTTCTGGTCATAGTTGACGGCCAGCTCCTCCAGAGCCTGCAGCACCTCCTTCACCTCGTCCTTGGAGGCCTCGTTCTCGGCCTGCAGGCGGTTCAGCTCTGCCTGGAGGTTCTCGTGATCGCGGCGGGAGGAGGCTAGAAGCTGCAAGCGGGGGAGAGAAATTATGTTAATCGTTTTCAAATGCATTAAAGCTACAGACATTATTCAGCGTTTGTTACGATATGGATGAGTAAGCAATTAGCATTTTTATTTGATCTGTTATCAAACACAAAAGCTGTCTTCCTTTCTGATTGTTTTAAAATTGATGCATGCAGCCATGTAGTAGTAATGTTATGTTGTATAAAGTGTGCAAAACTCACTTTGCTTACTAGCAACACATCAAGTTCTGCTACTAAAAACCAGTGAGAGTAAAAACATGATTACTGGACGAAATTATCAAAGTAAATCCTTTTGTAGCTAAAGAATGTTGCTCTTCTTGAGACAACTGGACTGCATTAATAAAATATAAATACAACTTGACAGCTCTGATAGCTTCATGTGTTACCTCACATCTCTGAAACCACAAAGATCGTGAGGGTCACTCTGCACCTGTTGGACCTCCAGTACTCACCTCATCCTGGTCAAGCATCTGCTGCTTCAGCTTCTCAGCCAGCTGGCTCTGCTGGTTGATTTCCTCGTCCTGTAAAGTGCAGAGGCACAAAGCAACATTAACATTCACATCAGGCACTGTAGGTATCACTGGAGAGTTACAAGGTGACAGACCACTGATAAATGAAAACAGCCTTGGAAAAAAACAAAAGAACACTATTTTTATTTACTTTTTCTTTTGCAAATATCTGAATTTGTCCAAAAGTAATCAGCATCGTTCCATTTAATAGTGACTGCCAAACACCTGCTAAGTAAAAATATATATTTTATAATTTTGTTTGCCTTATTCAAAAAATAGATTGTATATTTATCTTCAGTAAGGAACTATCCTGCATTTTGATGTGAAAATCAAATGCGATAGTCTCTAAAAGGCAACCAACAGCTGGATTTTACAAAGACATCTTCTACATTTTCAAAGTGGTCTTGTTCTTCAGGGTGTAGCATCCATGCATTTTGTCAGACCAGCCAGCAGGACATCTAACAGTAGGTGACATCTAAGGATTAACATTTACTTATGAGAAATTAAAAAAAAACACAATCCACGTTAGAATTGATCGAAACCATCCAATCAATGAAAGCCTTGAGGCAGAAGAATGTCTGAAGGACTCAATCTTGCTAATCACTCTGTTATGAACACCCCGCCCTCTCAATCACCTTATCATCCAGCTGTTTGTAAAGCTTGGCCAGCTCAGCCTCACACTTGTCCTTCTCCACGTCGGTGAGGCGAACACCCGGCACATTGGGCGTGGAGGCCGGCTTGTCATTGAGTATGTTGTCCAGGGCCTGCACCTCGGCGTTGGCCTTCTCCTTGTCAAACTGCTCCTCCACTGGCACGCTCTCACCTGAGGTGGAAGCACACAGACAGGTTAAGGATGCGCAGATGGGGTGTGAAGAGCTTAATTTGTATTATCAAACAAGCAAATAAGGTTAAAGTAAGTTGTCCCCAATACACTGTACACCAAAACCAGCCCTTATTATATAGCCTATACAGAGAGGTGTACTGATGTTTCCTATAGTAGGAATCTAAGACAAAATCGGTCTCTGGCATTGCAGCCTGCACTGGATCCACAACGGGCACAGACAGAATCGAAACTGAAATTTCTACCTCAAATGCAAAAAGAATCAAACTTAAAAAGTTGTAAAGCTTTGTTTCCTTGATCTAAAGCATCTGTGGACGGGCATATGAATGAAACAATGGAATAAGTCAGTCTATTTCCTCACCATTCCTCCAGCGGTTGAGCTCGTTCTCCAGCCAGGTGACGGTGTTCCTCAGGGTCTTATTCTTCTCCTTCTCCCTCTCATACTTCTGCTTCCACTGCTCTGCTGTAAGCTCGATGTTCACTGTCACAGTGTTCTTGATGGTCTTCGCTCTGGATGTAGAAAAAAGATTTTATTCCACTGACAGGACTCTAATAGGGTCTAATAAGTTTTATGCACCATCATTGCTTCAAAAATAAAAAGGCACATAAATGCACCAGCAACCAAGCTTGAACCATCACTGGCTCAACTGTGACAATGATTATGAATACATGTACACACTTATACATGCACTTCTTAAAGTCTATTTTAAAATATTGATTACAAATTGCATTTTTAAAATGGATCTCAGTATTTATATTACATACAGAAAAAATGACATAGGCTTGTTTTTGTTCTACAGGCCTACCAACCTTTGTCCGAACATGAGGGTGGATTTGGTTTCGGCCTCATTGTAGGAGGAAGGCGAGCAGCAGATGACAATGGTGGTTCGACAGTTACCACCCAGCGAGTCCTGCAGGATACGGGTCATCTTGCTGTCTCGGTAGGGGATGTAGGCCTAGTATACATAAAAATATATACAGGAAAACTTAATGAAGAGACAACATATTGACTGACTGTAGTGGACCCTACAAAATCTGAGAAAATCTGTGTAAAAAAAACTTCTCTGCTATCACTGCGGACATCACAAAAATTAATACACTTTGGGTAGAAGGAACAGAGTTGCTACCTACCCTACTCTACGTGACAGAACCCTGACTTAGGCAGAGGAAAAATTTATAAAAGAAAGTGTGGTATTCTCTAAGCTAATCTAATGCTGCTGCTGCTGCCCTGAAACCGAAGGAGAGGTCTGTGGTTTCACCAGCACTGAGCAAACAGGATGTGATGGCTTCGGTTACAGTTTGCATGACTTTACTAAAACTAGATGGGAGTTAAATGATAACTTGATATATTATTAGTATTGATACAAACAAGCTGCAGCAGTCTGCTATAATTCTTTAGTCACCACTATGCTCAGTCTGGAGTGAGACATCTCTGTACAATAGCTCATTTGTTTTAGACCATCACAAATATATCAGCAGCTGTCCGCCTCAGGTTGTTTATGGAGCAAATGGGCCTCTTAACAAACCAATCATTGATTAAAGTGAAAAGTGTGAAATTGCTATGACGCAGCTAAAGCTAACACTGCTTGGAGGAAAGTTTTTATCGGCTCAAGTTATTTCTGCAGCACAAAGGACCTGTAGATGATTGAAAATGGCACTTTCACAGTAAGATAACTGACAAAGATGCTGGTTTTCCAGATGCACACCTAGCTCTGGGCTGTGCAGCTGGTAAAACAGTAGACTTCCCTTATGTCTGCTACATTAACAGTAATGTCTGTAATTTCAAAATGCTATAAAAACGTTTAACCTGAGGTTATAACAGCTCAAACATCTGTTGTGCTGAACAAGCTACATGATAATGCCTAAAACAAATACGGGCTCATTATGTCCTGAAGCAAAGATTAAAACTTAAACTGTGTCACAGTAACCGCAATTAGGAAACATATTCATCTCATTGGATAATTCACTTTTACTTACAGTGCAAATTAAAAGACCAAAACCCACAGAACAACACCACAAAATATTCAACAAATGGCTCCCCATAATTGCAACAGATTTAATGGCAGATATAAGAAACAACACCAAAGCCTCTGCGACTAAAAAGAGTTGAAGTAGAGTTACTGACCGTTCCTTCAGCCAGAGCAGAGATGACGTTTCCCAGGGACGACAGAGACTTGTTGATGTTCTTGGCTTCATCCAGCACAGCTCCCTCTGCTCCTGTTTTACTGACCTGAAAATCACATAAACAATGACCTCAACAAGGTGTTTTGCAGCTCGATGTTTAAGACAAAGAGCAGACTCTAATCTGAGCCCAACCCAAGTAGATAATAGAGGGAAAATGGGTAAACAAAAAATGTGGATTATAAAACTTGTAATGAATACGAGAAATCAGAGAAATCTACCAAACGTGTATGACAGATGCTTTAGATTTCCTTTGACTCTTTGTACCTTTTCACTGCCAGCCAGATCCACCAGGTAAAGTTTGCCGCTGAGCTTCTGCTCTGTCTGAGTGTTCTCCTGTTTGACGTTTATCAGGAAAATACTGTGACTCCTGGAGCTGTGCTCGTTCATGTCTGAAGGAGAAATGACACCCATGTGGTCAAAACGTATCGGCCTCAAAAATGGATTTGTGACACAGATCTTTGTAAAACAACAGCATGGTATCTTACTTGTAACTGCTACATGTCTGTTTGATTTGCCTTCATCAATTGTATCCATGACCTCATCTGGGCTGCAGACAAATCTCTCAGTGCAGCCCTTTAAAGAAAAGCAGAATGTGAAGTTAGATCATTGGCCTTCACAAACAGGTTTTACCGCATACTGGACACGTGACACGAGGTCTCACCTTGACGTAGGGTACTCTGTTTTTGTCTTCATGCACTGACAGATTGGTCTTTGACACTGGAGATGAGAGGAAAAAGGTGTCAGGGACATTGGCTTGGCATACTGTGGATGTACCATTTTAATTTTTACTGCCCTAAATATTTTAAAATGTAAACATTTAAACAGATAGGAAGTTAAATACTGCTTATATCCTTGTGTGTGCTTAAAATGTTTGACGAAGCCTTTGCTTTCATTCCCACTGCTAGTGTGGATGATCTCCGGTCGTCACATCTCAAATGGTCGTGGACTTAAATGGCTCCCATCACGAAATAACTTAATAACCAATTTACAACGTACGAACCAGAAAACTTCCACTTAGCAGGTTTATATAATGAACCAGATGAGCTACCACTGTCTTTGAATTCATTTAATAAATTTCCTTTCAGCTAAAATGAATTGCAAACAAATATCATTCTAACCAAGTCATAGTGTTTTTGACAACAACAACATAAGGACTGGGAAATATGAAAACTTTAAAGTATAATATAACACATACAACAAAAAGATATTTTCATTTTCAAGTTTCTGCAGCTCATTTTGAAACTAATCTATTCAAGGTTGTGACCAATGTCAAA
>NTHP01000303.1:977898-992182 GCA_003416845.1 Oplegnathus fasciatus
ATCACTGTCTGGTACAACTAGGAGAGACGAGGGGTACACTGTTCACTGCACCACTGCAGCTACTTACCATCCAAAAGGTCCCGGATCTTGTCTAAGTAAATTTCAAAATATGAAACCTGTGAAGTGAGAAAGAACCTCATTATTTGGCAATCCAGCTGAGAGATCAGACCAGAATACACACAGGGGGTTGCCTTGTTTATACAGGTTTTAAAAAAATACAAAGATGCGGTTAACTCCTAATTGTTTGGAAAAAGGGAAAACCCAAGAGACAGAGAAAAACATTCTCCTTAAACAAACCAGACGTGTAAAGGTGTTTTGAGCATGGTTTCTAATGGGTTTTTTTTTTTCAGATTATTTCCTTGAATAATCACACTTGTCTTGGAGGGATTTTGACAGTTACACTTTCTTCAGACAGGCCAACCTAACTTAGATAACTTAGATAATTTTCTGAATACCAAAAAATCTCCCTAATCAAACTGAATAAAGTAAATGTCTCGCCGCTTAATTTTCACAGTACATTATTTCTCTCAACACAACAAGTATTTAACACCACTCCTGTAATGTAAGAGCAGAGATCAACAAACATGGTGCAGAGTCGGACAGGAAATATGATGCAGCAGCACCAAGTGACATGTCAGCCTCCTCCACCACTTATTTTGTCTCAAGAAAAACGCTTAGTAATAGCAAACTGCAAAACAGGAAGTATGTAGCTTGTTTTTAGCACCCACAGTTTTGTTTGAAATTGCGTTGGTCAGTCATAAATATCACACTTTAAACACGTTATCTGAAGCTGGAATTTAAACATTAAATTTTCTTTTTGGAGGGCTAACCAGTGCAGCAGTTTAACAGCTTGCCCCTTTTAACTACTTACTTTGATATGAAACTCCAGGTTTTCGTCCATGGAATAGATGTAGTTAAAGATGTCTTGCACTATCCTCGGGATGATGCCCATTGCATCTGTGTCATGGAGATTCCCCTGGAAACAGAGGGCCAATGGATTTAATGCAATGATGTGAAGTGAACATTTATATTCAAAAACAAGATGCACTCCATTTGAAAATAAACACCAGTCATCCTTACCTCCATGGTGTGTGTTTTGCCAGATGATGTCTGCCCGTATGCAAAAATCGTTCCATTGTATCCCTCCAGAACATCTACAAGACACCACAGAACTTGTTGAAGCAAGGATTCATTGTTGTGTACATGTCTCTAAATACACCTTAGCCAAGTCCCTACACCTTTTCCAAAGTCAAGTTCAAGCACTTTTCAAGCATTTTAAGGGGCATTTTCAAGCTTTTCCAGCACCTTACAGCTGTGGTAAATTATAGTCAAATAAATTAGGCTCTCTTCGACTTATATTATTTGTTTATCTAAAAGCGAACTATTTAGTCAGATAGCGAATCATTATATTAATGCAATTAGGACTTCAAACAGTTTCAAGCACTTTATCCAAAATCCAAACACTTTTCAAACCTTGAAAAGGCCACATTAAAATGCAAGCATTTTCAAGGATTTCCAGCACCCGTACGAACCCTGTAAATACTAAAGTGTGGTGTGTAAACGTACTGATAAAAAGAAAAGTGGTACCTCACCTTTTACAATCTTCTGGGCGCAGGCGTTGTACACTTGTTCCTGTGTTGTACTTGACTGAAACACTCTGTCGAACATGTACGGTTTGCCCTGGAAAGAAGAGAAGAAGAGTGAGTGAGTAACAGCGATAGCACAACAACAAAACCCATTATGGTGTAACCACATTCGAAATAATAATCTGTGACACGTCTTGTAAACAGATCTGTGAGTACTACTTTCTTTCACCAGCTGACAAACACAAAAGCTTTCGACACCTAGCATCTGATAGGTGTTTCCTGAGAAAAATTCTTGGCAGACAGGATGTCCAATGGCAGTAACAGGACTTTGTTTGCAATCAATATAAAATAATCAGTGATAGCTGCCATGGCTGAGGTGACCATAAAAAGGATCTACCTACAGAATCTCAAACTTGTCACCCCTAGTTGTACCTAGATTTTGAAAACATGTGTGTGTCAGTGATGGGCATGTTTGCCTTTATTTGATAGCGACAATAGATAGGTGACAGGAAATGAGGGTAAATAGGAGGGATGACATGCAACAAAGACCCCTGCGAGACTCACACCGGGGGTTACATGGTCAGCCTTGCCACCAGGACGACCCCAAGCGGTCACAATTTGATGTTGTCAACCTCTGCTGGCTGCATTCTAGTTAACCTCTAAAAGTTAGCTGTCCTGATACAGCTTCTCCCATCCCATTTAAACTCCTCTCCAACACGCTTTTACCACTAGCTAAAGAGCCAGCCTGCTTCAAAGTGTAGCTGATCGTGATATCCCCATGGGCCAGTCCAAACTTCAAAGCGCCATTCCAGTGAGATAGCAATCAATTGCTGGATTTAAGAAGGCAACCGCAGGGTAATAAAACTGATGCTACAAGCAATTCTGAGGTTCAACTGAGATGGCAGGCTCTCTTTGGAGGTGTGAAGTCCCAGTTGACTCATCTCTTCTCCGGCCTGATGGGTGGGGTTCTAACTGGGGTGTGTTAAGAGTTTAAGACCAAGACAGCCCCATTCGCATGTGATACCCCAGGTTGCAAAACATACAGGCCTAAGTGGCCTAAGTGATTCAGTTTTGACACCTGTAAGAGCAAGAGAAGGCTGAGAATGTTGTCAAGCAGCTGCTGACACCTTGGAGACGCCACTGATAAGGGCTTTCCTGTTTAGGACCATGTAAACACGTTCATAACTCAAGGTGAAACCACAAATATGTCACTGCCCGGCATTAAAAACTAACAGCACCTTTGCAAACAACAGAATGATTCAGACGACTACAGCTGAGATGTCCTCAATTTGCACTCCGGCTCATAATCCCCCCCCCGACAGACGGTCACATCTAAAGCACAGCTCGGTACAACACGGACCAGCAGCATCTTAAGACGTTGATAATTCACTCCAGCTAGCCACATCCTGGCAATTAACCCTGCCCAGAACAAGAGTGCTGAACCACTATCAGGCCCGCCAGACGCTGTCAGCAAACAATGGCACAGCCCGAGTTTAAAGTCCTCATTGTTACTGCTGCTACTGGCCTTGTTACCTACACTTCTGTCTAATGGGATTACTTGCTGAAAATGTAATTACAGTAAAAAGCCTTGTTAGAATATTAATAAGTGCTCTGTCACGTTCCTGCTTCCTGGTGGCTTTGTTATGATACTTGCCCAGGCTACGTTATTCAGGAGAGACAGTAACACACACAGTCCAAGGTTATTCTGCAGCAGCAACATGATTCTTGTTGTATGATGCATGAAATCTAATTGGATTTGTGCTGCTAAGCAAAATGGGTCAGTTTTATCAATTTGGGTTTGTTGGTAAACTTGCTTCCCAGTACACAGCTGGCAGATGTCATTTGCTTTTATGTTATTTACTTGTTTAAATGAATTAGGAGCACTTTTACTGACCTCTCTAATTCTTTTCTTTCCTACACTATCCAAAAAGTAGCTGCATCGTGTTCTTGCGGAGCATCCCAGGCTACTGTATGCAAATAGGAGACGTGACAGCAAAGCATGGGGGAATGACCTGATCTTTTATGTGCAAAACTGACAGAGAAGTAATGGATGCATGAATAATTCACCGGCTGCAAACTCACACTACACTGGCAAACCTAGCCTGGCAAAGCGAGCTAGTTACGACACCCATACCACCTCGTCTGGAAACTTCATCTCCCTCCCTTTCCGGCGAAAGACTGGCAGGACTTTGAAGTGAGCCACAGCTGAGTGAGGGCGTACTGCACGAATATGCTCTAGGAGAAACACAAAATCTCTGGTATAGGGAATCAGTGACCTTCCATGAGCACGTAAGAGCATCAAAGCAGCATCACCATGGCCTGCATGGTGAAGCTGCTTGTCAGACTTCTTTACAACACACAATGTGGTCAGCTTTACCACTGGCCATGCACTGCTGATGAGGCCTCAGCCCTAATACAGGGTCCACGCCCTAGATTGTTTCAAAACAGATAAAAATATGAGCTAAGTGAGTCAGTCACCCTGGATAAGAGCATCTGCAAAACAAAGTACATCACCATAATAATTACCCTCCCCACCCGGAGAGATCGCCCAGCACCCGGCCAACTGGCTGCTCTGATTGGTCAAACAGCTGGTTACCAGGAGAGAAAACACAGGGGGATTACCCATGAGGCCTGTGCTGCTGCTTATGGGCACTGTAAGTGTTGTACTTCTCAAAGCAGATGCACCAGCAGAGGTTACTAGGCTCTGGCCTGCAACACTTGCGTCCTTCACAATGTGCACTGGTATTTTGGCACCATGACTGGCACTCTGAACTGGGCTGGGCCACATCATGCCTGAGGGGCACAGACAGTACGCTTGCTATTAGTTAAAGGCCTGAAGTCAGTGTCAGCAAAACTATTCAAGAAGTCACCACGGCTACAACAGCCTTCTTCAGTTTTGCATGGCAGAAAATGAATAGTCCTGTTGTATTCTGAATTCACCACCATCTAAATTAGTAGTTAAACTCCAAAGAGGATGTGATTCATATCCACTCAGCCTAAACTTGCAACTTCACGATTGTAATTCAAGATCAGCTTCTATTGCCTTGTAAACTCCTTTAAAGCATAGGTAAGCAAAGACACCAAAGTCCACAAAGATAGTTTGTCGCTAGGGTAAACTAATGTTTAACTATGATTTTTTTTCAAATGACACGCCATTGGCTTTTGCACGTTTAGCGTGTACAAACTTGAGATGTCAGCCTGGCTTTTATGCTGCTGTTTTGCTTCCTAATTACTACAGTCACAAGGCATATGAAAAGACCAACCTTTAACTTTTATATAGATATGGTGCAGAGGCACGCAACGGCACGAACCCAGGTTGTGCAAACAGTGCCTTTTTAAGACACAGCCTACTGTATAGGCGTACGATGACAAAGCATCAAGTGCACATCATTTGCAAACTGACCTCAGGGCGAATTCTTTGTTGATTCAGTAAAGTGGAGGTAACATGGCACTGCATTAGTGAAGGCATTTCCTCCTTTTGTTATAGTGGAACTTGTGCCCATGTCATTACCCTTATCAAGGGATCTGTATCACTAGAGGGCTAATTAAACTTTGGTGAACGTCCTCATTAAAAGGAAGTATTTACTCATGTAGTTGTTTTGTTATTAACTGTAAAGTGTCCAGTCACTGAGAGCCAACAGAATACAACTGGCCTGCATGTAATCTGACATTTCCACTTGTCACTGATGTTATTTTGTCGTTACCATTGTCTGCTCCTCAATTGAAGCATGTTTTATTCAACAATCTGAATAATTCTACAAAAGGGTTGTAGCCAGCTGGTCAGCTAGCTAATGTTAGCTTTAATTAAGCAACAGTATTAAAACTAGCCAGCTAGCCAAGGCCGGCTAATCTGTCAACTACCAGCTGGCCTAGCCCGCTAGCCAACAGTCTGTTAGCCACTACTAAATCAAAGCTGGCTTACGCTTTATGCTGACGTTAACTGTTCATAATTAATAGCTTTATCGTTACAGATGCACAGCTCCTTATTGATTAATGTGGTGATAATAATGTAGTGAAGAGCGTGCGGGGTGGGCAAGCTAACGCTGGCGACATTTTAACCTGTGCCAGCCGATGTGTTTGTGGCTTTGTTGAATGACAGCTCGCTAGCCATGACAGGGCAACTGCGAATGGAGACATTTCACGGCAACAGCAAGTGGTTTTTTGTTTTTTTTTATGTGAAATTGAACGCTGCTGTCGACTTTCCGCGAACTGGAAAGCGAAGAAGTGAGAAGTTAAATGTTAATTGATTTGTTTTGGGTGGCGCCAGAAGTTGGCTGTAGCTAGCTAAAGTGCCAGCGGAACAACGCAGCGGTGAGCAGGTCAGCCCTTGCTAACGTTAGCTTGTTAAGCTAAGGTGCTAAGCGCCGTTGCTACAAGACAATCAAAAATGGCGTACTGCTGACGGTGCCCGAGGGCTCTGTCGAAAAGGTAGCAGCACAGAATAACTCACCCCGATAACGACAGTCTCTTCCCCTTGAAACTTGGGAATGTATTTGTCGCCTCTGGTCACCTCGGAGCTGTTCAGGGGCCTAAAACGGCACATCACTTTGATGGTGCACTCCGCCGGGTCGGCCATCTTCCACGGTTCCCGAATGGAAATTCACCAGTAAAATTAAAGTATATCCTCGATCCTAGGGGCGGCCGCGGGGGGCGAAAACGGGAGCCCGAGCCCCTCTGTCCCAATCTCTGGTTCTGGAAAGGGCGATTATCTGTCGGGCATTCAACAAAAATCCTTGTTTTGCTCTCAATCACTTCCCCCTCCTGTTAGGAAGCCATGATACCGGTGGATCAGCGGCTGGCCACCTCACCCCTCCTCACCCCTCCTGCTGCTGTGGATGTGGTTCGCCATGACGTCACCCCGGCGCTCCCCTCCTCACTGTGTTTGTTGCTGTAATGAAATAATAATCAATAATCAGTGGACACCAACAAAAACACATATCAGCAATGGTTTACTCATAGATATTTGCTTGTTTTTTTCTGAGTAGAACAGTGCTGGAAAGTACATTTACTCAAATACTGTAGTGTACTTACTTATTATGATATATTTGTACTCTTCTGCTACTTTATACCTCTGCTCCCCTACATGTCAAAGGGAAATATTGTACCTTTTACTTTGCATTACACTTATCTGACAGCCATAGTTACTTTGCAGATAAAGATCTGACATGCAAAACATGTGGCTTAAAAAGATGTGACCCCTTGCTATAAACGAGACTAAACAACAATATGTAAAGTAGTTAAATAAGTAAATTTAAATAAATAAAGTACATTTTCTCCACTTCAACCAGCTTCAACTTTATAATTCTGCTTACGTGTTAATGCATCAGAAATAACACAATAATATAACACATATGCATTTAATATAATATATTGTATATATTTTTTATAATATTTTTTCATATTTTATTGTCAATTTTCCATCTTCTATTTATGCTTCTTGACTTGGAGTACTTCATCTTTCTTTATATTTTCTACTTATTAAATTTGTTGTTATGCACCAATATACCAAGGCAAATTTCTTGAAAACCTACTTGGCAATAAACCTGATTCTGATTCTTATTTATATAGTGATATAACACTCTGAAAGGAGCCTTTCTACACAATAAGTACTTTTACTTTTAATACTTTAAGTAAAATTTGCTGACAACACTTAGAAACTTTTATTTACATACAAATGCCAAGGCTGTAACTCACAATTGAGTATTTTTATACTGTGGTATTGCTACGATTACTTAAGTAAAAGATTTAAAGTAGCATTGTAAAAATACTCAATTAAAAGAAAAAGTCCTGCACTGAAAATGTTACTTAGTACTAAGTATTATCAGAAAAACCTACAATCAAGTAAAAAGTAAAAGTACTCCTTATACTAGGTCAATGTCAGTGTTATTATATAATGTAATATCAAATTATTATTGTTGCATTAATGTGTAAGAAGCATTTTAATGTTGTAGCTGGTCAAGTTGGAGCTATTTTAACCATTTTACACACTGTTGGGTAATAATAATAACAATAATAGTAATAATAATAATAGCTTGTATTTTTACAGCGCCATTCAGGGGAGTCAAGGACACTTTACACATCAGGAGGCAGACAAAAAACAGAACAAAACAGATAGCATAAGTACAGAGAATAATAGTAGAAATGTTTGCCAGGGAAACATTTATAGGTTTAGTTTTATCTTTAAAAACACATCATATTTTATAAGCTTATTGTAGGTTTTGTTTGGAAAGTCTTAATCTGAAAGGTAATTACTGACGATGGCTCTCAAATAAGTGTAGTGGAATAAAAAGTACAATCTTTGCCTTTGAAATGTAGTGGAGTAGAAGTATAAAGTAGGATAAAATGGAAGAAGTAAAGTACAGAAAAAAAATTATTGTACTTCAGTACAGTACTTGAGTAAATGTATTTAGTTACGTTCCACTATTGGACATAATAGTAGTCCTAATATATAGCAATAGTAAATAATAGTCCTAATCTTGACCTTTTAGGCCCAAAGACAGTAGCCCATCTGTCCTTACCCTGAACCCCTTTATAAGAACTGAGGAACAGCAGAGGTGGCACAACCTTGACCACTCCACTTATGAGTTAAAGTTTAACAGTGACTCAGATTTTACGAGCTCACGGGATGTTCTGAACTTAAATCATGTTCTTCAAAGACAGCAGTAACTGCAGCTCTTGAATTTAGAATAGTAAAAAGGAAAGTCAGTATTTCTCCTTGAAATGTAGTGGACTAATAGCAAAAGTCTAACAGAAAGATAATATGTAGTACTTAAAGCACTAGGAGTGCTAGGATGTGTACTATGGATAAAATCCTGTAATATGAATATTGATATATTGTTATGTAGTACATTTTCTGGCATATTAATTGAGTAAATGTTGGATGGATGAATAAAATATGCTGACAGGAATGTGTATTTTGGGCAAATCCAGCAAAATAAATACTTGACAAGTCAAGATACTAGTGCTGCAACTAGCGATTATTTTATTATTGATTAATCTGTCGATCATTTTCTTGATTAATCGATTGGTTGTTTGGTCCATAAAATGTCAGAAAATGGTGAAAATTGTTGATCACTGTTTCCCAAAGCCCAAGGTGACGTCCTCAAATGCCTTGTTTTGTCCACAACCCAAAGATATTCAGTTTACTGTCATAGAGGAATTTGGACACTTTTTCTTCAAAAATGACTCAAGACAATTAATCGATTATCAAAATTGTTGCAGATTCATTTAATAGTTGACAACTAATCGATTCATCGACTAATTGTTGTAGCTCTACAAGATACTAAATCATATTGATGCAAAAAATAATATAAAAATCATAAATTCTTACTACATTGTAACATTGCTCAATATTAGTTACAACTCTGAGAGGAAAATAGAAGTTTAGGGGAAAATGTGGAAAATGTGCTTGAAATCATTTGTTGTGCTTATTAACCTGCGTAACCCCACAGACCCATTTGCAGGTTCAATCACACATATGTATCATGTGCGGACAAGTTTTGTTATATACAGTCTGTGGTTAAAACCCATAAAACCAATTTTCTATTCAAGATCCCAGGAGTTTTCCAGGATTACAAATATGTTTGCGCTGAATTACAGGAAAATGTGTGTGAAATGAAACACAAGATGACTAGAATTTTCCATTTGATGTGCAGCCATAAAAAACTGCTTCTTAGATTTCACAGAATATACAGTAAGTGTGATAAAGCTTCAGTGAAACACCGGGGCAACTGACACAGAGTTTGATGTCACACAGGGTGGAAGACATGTTTTATGGGAGCTGCTTTAAGGAAAATGTAAGGGAAATATTGTGAACACTGGTGCTATTGTTATACCCAAAAGAGGATATTACTGTAGCTTGTGACTCAGCTGTCTTTAAGACTGTGTGCTGTGGGAGCTGCAGCTGTGAGACCTCCTCCTAAATAAAAATGCATCACGTCTGACCTCACTCAACAGATGCCATAATGGAGCAAAAGACATGGCAAACCACCAGTGGCTGAACACATTCTGTGGCCACTCCCTGAAACAGTGAGGGATATCCTTTTTCATGTGCTTAGCTAATCCAAATACCAGTTCTACTGGCCCACTTGTGTGTTCACAGAGGGAGTGAAAGGGCGTGGCGCTTCTGTGTGAGCTAACAGGGTAGTCTGGTTGTCCCCAAAGACCACATTGTCTACTGTTCATCATCTATGGGAATGGAGGAGGTAATTCAGTAATATGAGCTGGTGTTGCACCTGGTTTTATACCTTCCTTTACACATTCTGCTACTTTACTTTAGAAGGAGAAAGCAGGTGAAGGTGTTAATTTATGATATTGAGTTACATATTTATTTGAGACCCCCCCACCCCACCCTAACTATTTACCAAAGTGCTCAGCGTCCAACTAAGCCTATTAGTTGACAGCTGTGTCTTGGTTATTATAGTCTTGTAGTGCGTAGCTTTACTTTTATTGTTAATGTGTTAGACTGCAGGCATAGATGTGTTTGGACAGTAAAATTACATTAATCTACGTCGTCTGTAATGCTTACAAATGAGGCAATAACCATTTGATTTCCATAAAGCTACATTTTAGGGGAAAAAAGTCATTCAATATGTAAAATATTGGGAGCATATGAGGCTAACATGTAAGAAAAGAAAACCAAACATAAGTATTTAAATGAAAGAAATAAAATAAGACAGATAATATCAAATAATACTGTGCTGCTGTTTAGGAGCAGACTAATTTGAAAAGTCTGGCCTGCATTATTTCACAGCAATAATGTAGCTTAATAATGTAAAAAAACTACATCTTTATTGCAATGTAAAGAAAAGGACAGAAAATTAAAGGTTTCATTCTAATTACATCATATTCATCTGTGTCTTTAAATTAAGCCCTTTATAGCTGAGAGATTGACAACAAATGGGGAACTGCACAAGATTGATCAAATGACTGTATATACATGTATATATAATGCAGATATACACACACAAAAAAAGAAAATAGTCCAGCTGTCATAGGGCCGCATATATTCACTAATATTTTTCTTTGGGTTTCAGTCCACCTTTCGAAAGTCGAATAGTTTGAATAATAGCAAACTGCCTCTAATGCCAAGTGTTGCATTTAGATTTGGCATTTTTATATCGACTACAGATGCTATCTAGATACATGAAGTGGATAAGTTCAAATGGAGTAACAGCCAGAAAAATAAGTGACCAAACTAGAATTTGAAAGTGTCCTGCTCAAGCCTGATCCAGCTGGAGTCATAAACACTTATTAGCACATGACTTGGGGCGTATTTGTGGAAAAGAATAACTTCATAAGTTGCTACTGAAAAGAACATCTGAGGCAAAGTTAAATATAAATAGTCAAATGACATAATGAAAATATGATAAANNAATGTCAGATATTCAGATAAATACTGACAGGTTCTGGTGAAGCCAATATAATAAGTAAACTGGAATATGTACATCTGTCACTAGAGAGAAGATTTGAATATTAGAAATCATTTTGAACAACATTTTGTGACGGGAGTTGTTTGAAAGTACTTTCATGGCCATATTTTATTCTCCTCAGTGACTAAGGTCAGATGTATGAGGAAGAAGGATGAACAGATGACGAGGACAAAGATCTCATGTCNGTTTTGGAGCTTTCGGTCATACCACATGATCTTCATCAACAGATGGAGTTTGCCCAGTTGTCATAGTATTGTTCAAATGTTACTTCATTCAGAGCACTGAAGGTTAAAATTTCCTTCTCGCCCTTGCAAACAGCAGTTGTTACAGTTATAGTGGTGATAGCTCCTAGCCGAGGGTAAGCACTGAAGGCTAAACCTGTACCTGTGTAGTGGAAGTCAACAAGAAGCCATTTAAAATCTTTGAATATACCTGAATCAACCACAGTGTTGACAGTAGCACTCCGTTTCTGAACCATGAATCCAAGTACAGAGAAGACAACCTAAGCTGAGTCTTACATGGTACATGTTTGGCTTATTTTAATCTAAAACTGTACTATAATTTTATATTTTCAAATTTCAGATACTTTTTAACATAAGCATTGTAATATAACATTTAAAATTCTTTAGTGCTGAGGCAAAGCTTTCTTTGTTGACTTGGCCTTCATGGCTCAGGCATATGACGTCTTTGCAACAGTTCTGGACTGTCTTCGTTTTCCTGATGCTTATTTTCTTCAGTGTTGACACATGTGTAAGATGTTTTGTTGTATTACATATTGATTAATAACCAATGGACCGTGGCATGTTATAAAAATATTGCTGTGTTTGCTGACTTTGCTTTCTTCTAAGTTTGTTTTGTTCACCTAAGTGAATGTTTTTTGAATTTAAGTATTTTTAAAGTTTGAGTAAAGCTCCTCTGAACAGTAGACCTAAACACCAGAATGATTGGTTTTATATGTAAAAATTATTCTTGAGACCAGGATGTAGTCAAATTAAGAAAAGACACACAATGCTTTGAAACAATTCAGGATTGTTGACTCTTTAATAGGTCCCCCTGGCTCTACCAAAACAACAAGGTAGGCACCTCCACACTGGAACTGGTTTTGTAGGCCTATATAACGATGATTTATGGGTTGAGGGCAGGACATAGTCAAATTAGGAGAAGACAAAGCAAGTGAAACAAAAATCAGTTTGCAGTCCTTTTGAATTGAAACACACAACGGACGACGTCCTTGATCTTGAGATGAACAGACAAAGAAGAAAAACAGAAAATCAGAAGAGGGCTGGAGACAGAGGACAGTGGGCCAGTAAAACAGAATATATTCTGGTTGTTGCAGGAAATGTGGTCGGCCTGGGCAATGTGTGGAGATTTCCTTACCTCTGCTACAAGAACGGTGGAGGTGAATACTATAAATTTTTTTGTATTGCTTTGTTGCATTATTTTGGGTATAGTGCACTGAAATAACTGTGATATTAATTATCAGATATTAAAGGATATCACTGAATGAATTTGCCATTGCCATAGGAAAACGTGTCTACATAATATCTATACTGCAGGTGCGTTTCTGGTTCCATATGGTCTGTTAGCTGTGGTGTGTGGGATGCCTCTGTTCCTACTGGAGAGTTCAGTTGGTCAGTACACCCAGGAAGGATTCGTTACCTGTTGGAGGAAAATGTGTCCACTGGCACAAGGTGAGTTGATGTGTGCTAAGATAAAAGATGCAGTCAACATAAAAAAGTTACATTTTGTACATGATGCTTTTACATCAACTTGAGAGTTTAAACATTTTTAGTCCAAACACAGCTCAGCTAGCTCTGACAATGTGGTTCACAGAAATATTTAAACCATCTTCAGAGATTTGAAAATGTATAACCCCACAAAAAACTATGTTTTTTATTTGTTTTTAGGAATTGGATATGGAAATATTATCATTAAACTTTATGACTTCAGCTACATTATAATCCAAGCCTGGGCTCTCTTCTACCTGGTGTTCTCATTCAGGTCTCAGTTGCCCTGGGCCAGCTGTGAGAACACCTGGAATACAGGTAAACTTAGACTATGGAGTTTACTTTAATATTTAAAGCTGGCAAAAATGTTTCATAATACCATTATTTATGCACTTTTGTCCAGGGACCTTCATGTCTTAAATTGTATGATAGTAATTCCTCACATTTACTATGATCCTTTGTTTGTTTGCTAAACCAGCTAACTGTAAGGGTCTTCAGATTTTGGATTCTCTCTCAGCAAATCTGACAAATCAGACCATGTTGACAAACACCACTTCTGCTGCCACTGAGTTCTGGGAGTGAGTTTCAATTTATTTTCTTTTGATAACCAATAATGACTTCCAAGAGACTGTATACTCACAGCAGTTTTTATACAATAAAGATCATTACATAATGGTAACCAGGGAAAAAATCTTAGACACACTGTGTCATTAATGTGCAGCATTATTCAAAGGACATTACCAGAATGATTCTTACTCATTTCCTGCATCCTCTTACTGTTCAACACCTTTGCCTACGCTTTATTATAAAATAGTAAAGGAAACCTTCCTCAAAAATGTAAATTCAGAGTCCAGTTTTTCTTTGAGCTTTGGAACCGAATGAAACATTTTAGGTGATGGTGCTTGCAAGTTAACAGTGAAGGATTACTTCAACCAAAAATGAGAATTTTTCTATCCGTTAATCTCCCTCTGTGACCTACTTGAATAAAAGTTTGTACTCCCTTTCCTTATGTAATAATGTTGATAAGTCAAATTTAACAACAGAAAAACAATATAAACATTTTCATACTGCTTAAACTCCTTGTGAACCGTAATCCAAGTCAGGTATCCACTTATCTGCTGATAATATTACAAACAAATACATGTAAATCATTAGCAAAATTAATTCATGCCAGATCAAATACCTTGGCTGGTGTGTGCATTATGTTGAAGACCTGACATCAGCTCATTCACTGGCCAGAGTCTGCTTAATAACAGCAGACTACTCTTAGATATACATAAATGGGAGTATAAACATCTTCGACCAGGGATTAAATTGTCATTTGATAAACTGAGTGATATGACTAGACATCACTTTGTAACACTATGATGTCCAGAAATCATAAATCCTAATTTCTTGTCGTATCATGTGCACCTGTTCAGTTTCCCCTCTTCTCAGTCGGAGGGTGTTGGCCATGTCTGCAGGCACTGTGGAGCTGGGCAGTGTGAGGTGGGAGCTGGCTTTGTGTCTTCTGGTCTGCTGGGTGTTCTGCTACTTCAGT
>NTHP01000303.1:1009832-1023393 GCA_003416845.1 Oplegnathus fasciatus
GGTGCTGGAAATACTTCATTCCTGTGCTGTCACTGGTGAGTCAGAAAAGTTTTAACACTTTATGTTTGGTCGTCCCCTCGGCATCAGTGATGTCACATACTTTCATAAACTTTGGCAGTTTACTCATTAAGGGGGCAACTGTGGCTCAGGAGGTCGAGTGGGTCGTCCACTAATCCGAAGGTCAGTAGTTCAATGTCAAAGTGGCTACGGAACCCCAAATTGCTCCCAAAGGCTGTGCCATCAGTGTGTATGTGCATGAATGATTAGATTAGATTAGATCCTGATGAGCAGGTTGGCACCTTGCACGGAAGCCACCGCTATCAGTGTATGATTGTGTGTGTGTCTGGTTTGGGGCATTTCACTGGTCTTTATGTCAGAAATTGTGTAGTTCTAACCTCTTAGCAGTAGCATCCCCAAACTGTCCCAGTTATTTCAGTGATCATTAAATCAAGTATTACTGTGTACTTTATCTTACATGTTTCTATTTTCTCATCATATTTTAAGCTGCTTCAGTCACTGATCAGTCATCTCATCTCACATCATTTGATTTTAATCATCAGTCTTAGAATGTCTTCACTAAATATGTTGGCTTAAAAGTAGAGGTACAAATTTCCTTTTGGACCTACTAAACAGCAGTTGTTATAGTTTTGTGGTGACAGAAAGACACAAAAGAAACCCTCATCAAAGAGAGGACAGTTGCATTGATACAAGTATATAACACAAATGTCTTACATGCTGTAGCAAATGTGAGGTCCATTTTAATGACAACATTAAAACATTTTTAATTGAATTTCGGTATGTACCTAGGCTTTGGGTTCACGGTTCAGTATGTTTTTGGTATACCAGGAAAAACAAAACAATGTAGAAAATAACATTTTTGTCATTTATTTTGAAAAAACATTTGACTGTGGCTTTGGCCAAAATACTGGCATCTATCATAAGACTCTGGCCTGTTGATAATTCCTGAACAACTGCAGCTTGCACTCATTTATACAGGGTAGGCACAACAGACTGAATAAAATGCACATATGAAGGCACATTGTAGTGGGGCTCAAGCACTTTGACCGTATGCTTAAATCCTATATTCTCTACGACCGAGTATGGCCACATAGCCGCAGCAATAAACACTCTATAGCATTAGTTATTACTGTGACATGGTCCGAATCTGCAGCGAGAGGCTGCCAGTATGCTGTGGGGACGAGGACTGTCCTGTTTTTGTCTCATTCCACCAATCGAAACATTTGGGTAATGTAAATTACACATCTGAAGTGTTTCCACAGACATACCCGACTTCAGTTGAACAATATCAGCATACTGACAATAAACTATGTAAAGGATTGGCCAATTGGTGGAGGGAGAACACACAGAGGCTGGAGTAATCTTCACCTGGTGTGTTTTATCTGTTGTTTACCCCAGACAAACAAGCAGTTCAGGCTGGTGCTGGTGACGTTGTGGAGAAAAACAACACGAGTTACAACACGTTGATGTTTCATGGCGACCCGCATAAATGGCTATGCCGTTTGACGAAAACTCACAAATAGCACAATTTTTCATTGCAAAGGTCTTTAGATTGCACTGACCAAATTTGAAGTCAATGAGATTAATTCTCTAGGAGGAGTTCGTTAAAGTATGACCCCTGTAAATGGCAAAAAATACACCCAAATTTGACATTAAATTCAAATTGGCCGACTTCCTGTTGGGATTGGCTCATGGCACTAAGAGCCCATTTTTTAAGTCTTGGGATTTTACATGTACTTACCAAATTTCGTACATCTAGGTTAAACGTACTGCGAGGACTACTTTGTTGAAATTTTGTAGGGGGCGCTATCGAGCCATTTTGCCACACCCAATCCTGCAACCCATATCAGATATCTATTTTCACCCCTAATAATGTGTGTGCCAAGTTCCGTGAATTTTTGAGAATCCCTAGCCCTTCAAAAACAGCTTCCTGCTTAATGGTGAATATTGCGTCGCCATGGCAACAGCGTTCCATGAAAACTCACAACCTTCACAATGAAGCATGATCAAGGTCTTAGGATTTTACTGACCAAATTTGGTGAACCTGCTAGGAGTAGTACATTAAAATATAGCGCCTATAACTTCCTGTTGCCAGTAGGTGGCGCTATGAATACGAGTGAATTTTGCCATGTTGATGTCTTCAGGTCTGGACTCTTGTCAATCATGTGAAATGTGGGGCAGATTTGGCCATGCACAGTAGAGTTACAACAGCTTATTCTTTCATGGTGGCACATTGAAATTCGCCGCACCGCCACGGCAACGCCTTTGGATGAAAACTCATAATTTTCACAATAAAGCATCATCAATGTCTTAAGGCTTTTCTGACCACATTTGAGTGCAAAACATGTCATTTCCTGTTGCCAGTAGGTGGCGCTATGACTATGTCTTCAGGCCGGGACTACGCCGTTTGGTGAAAACTCACAGATAGCACAACTTTTCATCACGTTTTTTCATCATGTTTGTCTGGAGATGATACATGTGCCTACCAAATTTCAGCCATATAGGTGAAACTAAGCGGTTGTCTTTCGTTTGTAGGGGGGCGCTCTTGAGCCCCCTTGCCACGCCCTAAGCCAAGACCCATATAAGATTGCAATGTACTGCACTTGTGATGTGTGCGTCAAGTTTGGTAACTTTTCGAGCATGTCTAGGCCCTCAAAAATGCACACAAGTGTGAAATAATAATAATAGGCCAAGCGATTACAATAGGGCCTTTGCAGTGCTTGCTGCTCGGGCCCTAATAATTTCTAATCATATTCTTATTGTCCTAACATAGCAATATTAACAATATAGGTTGAGGGTACTTTAAAAAGACTAAATTACCATGATGTCACCACACCTGTGGCGTCCTGGAGAGGTAGTCAGCTGTACATTTCTCTTTTCCAGGTCTTTAAAGGATGCTGAAATCAAAGGGCTGCATGGTGAAGAACCTCCTTGTTATCCGGGAATTAATGTTCCTCACATTTTTCAGCCTTGACTGCGCCCTGTGGTCCATCTCAAGGATGAACTTCCTTCCCAGCAGGTAATAATGAAGAGTGTCCAAGGCTCACTTGATGGCAATACATTCCTTCTCCACTACTGAATACCTGACTCTATGCTTGCTGAGCTTCCTGCTGATGTACAAGACAGGCTGGAGTCTCCCTGACTGTGACGGTGAAAGTCTGTTGGAAGTCAGGGCTCTTCAGTGTGCGCTCCTTGCACATGGCAGTCTTCAGGGCTTGAAAAGACTCTCTGCACTCGTCAGTGCATTGAACGTTGTTGAACTGGTTCGTCTTTGCTGAGTTGGTAAGAGGCACTGAGAGTGTAGAAAACCCAGGACTAAACCATCTGTACCAAACTCACAAGGCCCAAGGATGGCTCAATTTGAGACTTAATTGTTGGTCTCTCAGCAGGCATGATGGTGTCAACTTTTCCCAGGCCGGATCGCCCCTTTTTCCAGCACAAATTCAAGTTATGCATCCTCGATTCGCTGCAGCACTTTTTTCAGATGAGCTAGGTGGTCCTCCCAGCTTGAACTGTAAACAACCACATCGTCAAGGTAAGCCACAGCATAGGACTCTGTGCCTGCCAGCAGTTTGTCCATCATCTTGTTGGGAATCTGTCCATGAATGTGAGGCCTAAGCTCACTCAACATGGATGAAAGCACATGGTTCTTTGTTCGGAGAACAAAAGGAGCCATTTTGACTAAATCTCCCAGGATGCTCCAGGCTTTCGCACCTGGACGTGAAACCCTGCCCATTGACCCAGCTTCCAGGAGTCATCGGTCAAGCTGACACATGACCCATGACCTCATCGGGTCATACATAAAGGCTCAGTCCTTGCCCATCTTTCTCTCTCTGCTCTGCAACTCAACTGAGGAGCAGCACCGCTGCTCTCCTCTTTCTCTGGAACTCTCTCCCTGGAGGGTGCGGCCCAGTTGCCCACCTCTCTTGCTACTGGACTCTCTTTCCTTAAGGCAGCGACGCGAGGGCCTGCCTAAGATTCCTGAAACTAAGACCTGAAACTTAGACCTGAAAGTTATTTAGCGCCAGCAGCTACAACACAAAGTCTGCTAGCTAATTCTACAAGCCACAGGTGCCACAAACCAAGTTAGCACAGAGCTGCTAACTCTGCCAGGATTGGATTCCTCTGGCCTGTTTTTGAACAGTGCACAGCAAGGACTGATTTGGACATCAGAACCACAATTCTTCTCAGCCTGGCTCATCCAACGGATTTGCCGGCACATCAAACAACACCAGAGGACCCCTTTTCCAAAGGACTTGTATCATGAAACTTCAACTGGGCATAGCATAGCATAACACAGCTAAGCATAAGGCTATTTAACTTTTGTACACTGAACTTCATTGTTGTGATGTGTTTTCATGGTTTATTGTGTTCTAGAGATGATTGGTTAGCCACACTGCTAAGTTGATGTTAGTTCTGCTTCAAGCATGTATAGAGCTTGTAGAGAGTATAGAGTTACATCCATTAAGCTAACTATTATGTCTCGCACGCAAACTAACTTTCCTTTTAACCTGGCACCACGTTAGACACAAATTCACCTTAAACACACACACACACACACACACACACATCTACAGAGTGAGCGACATGAAGCCCAAACCATCATCACCTCAGCCCTTGACACTTCAAGGAGAAAGCTATTTACCACCAACAGACTGTCTGTACAGGAGAGCATTTTCTACCACAGAATGCTCATAAAGTAAACTAGCCTCTACTAGCCTCTACTTTCCCGAACATTCATCTAGTGTGGGATCACTTTTTTGCTTGAGCGAAAAGTTGCAAGGAAGAGAAAAATCATTATCAGCATTATCAATAGAAACATCTATTTCGAGGAGTTTGGAATCATAGGTGAAACACAACACGGATGACGTCCTTGATCTTCAGAGGAACAAAGCCAGAAAGAAAAGTAAAAAGCAGAGAAGAGCTGGAGACAGAGGATAGTGGGCCAGTAAAATAGAATATATTCTGGTTGTTGCAGGAAGTGTGGTCGCCTGGGCAATGTATATAGATTTCCTTACCTCTGCTACAAGATCAATGGAGGTGAATCATAAAAATTCTGAATTTGGTAAAGAGCTGATTACACATAACACTTAACATACTAATTATTATTACACATTATAGATAATTTTAGCCATTTATTAAGTAAAAATTCCAAACATTTGTGACTTCATTTGTGGCTTTTCTGTTTTTTCATATGTTGCATTTTACATTACATTTTCAAGTATGGGTTGAACCTACCCACTGAATTATTTATATAGAGATAACATATTGGTCTAATACAAGGCTTGGATTAGCTACACTGGCCTATGATGGCGAGAGCTGCCACAGTTCAAATCCAATTTATGGGAGAGCAACAACTTTGTATCAACTGGTATATCTCAGTGTATATAAATAACACAGAGATCCCAGAGGGTCAATTCTTGAGTTTCCTCTGTTTAAACTACATGTTCTTAGTATGGCAGAGCATCAATATCTGTTATTGTAATTGTGCATATGACACACTGATTTATAAAGCTGTATCATTGAGTGAATGTGGTCCCATTGAAATTAAATATGCTAATGAGTGATTGGATTTAAATAAAAGTGAAATCATTGTTTGAGAAAAATTTTTCACCATAAAGCTGCATTACATGAGGAACAAAATGGCTCTCCAAGAGCTCCCCTGGAACATTAGACCTAAACACCAAAATGTCTGATTTTATATTGAGAAAGGAAGGAAGACCTACCTGCATGTTAGTCGGGATAAACTATGTCTGAACTTTTGTTCAGTGACAAAATTGAACTATTGATGAACTTTTCTGATAAAACAAGGAACTAGTGAGTAAAATAATGAGAACTTGAATGTCTGACCCCTGCCCCAAGGAAAAAATAAGGAACTAGTTGATTGAGCATTACGATAAGGGTTTCTGCACCTGACTGACTCTTCATCTTTAATGGACACGGCACAGACGAGGCCGTGAAAGATGTCTCATTGTGGTTTTGTGTTCTTGGACTGATAAAAATGTCGTAAGACACAAATTCTAAAGAGTTGTGACGTGTGTTACAAACAAAGAAATGTCCGGTAGTTTGTTGCTTTTCTGATGTATAATCATGTATGGACTTGGAGGTAAATAAACCTGGAAGCAGATGATATAAAAAGGAGAGCCTTTTCAGAGCAGGCCTCTTTTGAGCTTCCTTTAAAGGTTCCTTTTTTAATCGTTTTACTCTTTTACCAGTTTGGCTCATTATTATTATTATTTTTTTTCATAACTTTTAATCCTCCTATAATTGTAAAAGCTTAAATAAAACTGTATTATATTTTATACATTTCAATCAAAGTTCCAGTGTTGCTCCTTTCTGAGATCATCTAAGCAGACTCCTTCAGGCAAGAAGACTTCACCCTCTGGGATAGGCTGACAAGTAGTATTTAATTTGACCTGAAATTCTTAGAATGACAAAGAAAATGCTAAGGCTAGAAATGTGATGCATAAGTTGATCTGACATGTTGAACAGGTTCCGTTTGGTTGTCTGAAGCTTTCCTGTTGTGTTTTCATACATTGTGGTTTATAATTACACCCTAAATTGTATGATAGGGACGGGGATCTGAGGCTGCCCTATAGAACCAGGGAGTGTCCTCAGACCATCAGAGTGGACGTCCTCCAGTGTTAGCCGATTAGGGGTCTTCTTGGAGTACGTCCAGTCCACCAACACCTATTACACACAGATATTCCATTGCTATCCGGCTGTTGGCACATAGTCAACTATATAGGCCTAAAATAAGCGGTACAGCAGAAATGTAAATGTAACTTTGGTTTCCTAACCAGGCTATGGTGATCTTGCGTGTAGATTCTGGAAACCCCGTTCGCAAACCTAGGTAATAGATCAGAACAGCCATCACTCAGTGTAATATCCGCATTGGGTGGGGGCATGGTTATAATGGAGCATTATTGTGGGGCAGGATATAGTCAACTTAGGAAAAGGTGCAACAAGAGAAACAAAGATCAGTTTACAGTACTTTTGAATTGTACCTGAAACACACCCACGGATGACATCCTTGATCTTGAGATGAACAGACAAGGAAGAAATAGCAGATAATCAGAAGAGAGCTGGAGACAGAGGACAGTGGGCCAGTAAAACAGAATATATTCTGGCTGTTGCAGGAAATGTGGTCGGCCAGGGCAACGTGTGGAGATTTCCTTATCTCTGCTACAAGAATGGTGGAGGTGAATTATACACGGCACGCATATTGCGAAAAAGACAAAAATAAATAATAAAATAAAACTAATACAACAGGTTCCATGTTGTTGCACTCTGTGCTGTCTGCTCACTGTCTGCACTGTTCAAATGAAAAGTGACAGTTGTAAGTAATTGCAGGAAGAATTTTTAAAAAACAGGTTGAAAAAGACGTTCCCAGACTACTTGCACACCTCTGCACACCTGGCCAATTGCTGCATCAAGTGAGCATGGCTATCAATTGTGGAAATTTACAAAATTTGTTGGATGCTGCACTCCACATAATTTTGACCTCACAATGAGGGTTTCAGACACCGTTAGATGATCTGACAAGCACTTTGTTTAAATCACACTGAAGTTAGATGCTTTATTGTGTTGGGTTTGTTCCAGTAGTTGGGAAAGGAAGAGCAGCACAAAGGGATGTCTGATGTGGGATGGCCAACTGGCATATAGACTATAATCCTTCCATTGGTGTCATACATTTTGGATCTGGCCTGGAGTACTTCTTGTCATTGTGGACTCTAAGCATCTCTGAATTACTGCTAGAAAATTGCACTGAAAATCAAACTGGGACTAAAAATACTCCCACAGATATGAATACAAGAATACAAGATATATTTTTCTTACATTGCAGGTCTGGAGAGAAGCAGGATCTCAAATACTTTTCTCCTACAGCGTGACTATCGGTATTCTAAATGTTCTTGGCAGCTATAATGAATACAACAACAACTGTTGCAAGTAAGTGAAAGTTATATTGTCACAACAACGTGGATATTCTGCAAGTTTGGTTTTAAAAGACATTTTTGTCGTTATAGATCCTGTCTCAATAAATACTAAAGTGGCAGTTTGTCAAAAATGAACACACTAAATACTATACTGTGTAATAATTAAATAAATACAGTATTAAATATATTATTACTTTGTTCTATATCCACAAGAATTACACGACACTAATTAATTCAATCCAAGTTTGTCTTATGCAGCCTGATTTATCTTCTTCCTCTGTGCCGTAGAGCTCCATCATTGAGCCACACTGTTGCACTGGGTAACATGTTTCTTCATTAACTGTAGTTTGTTTTGAAGCAATCCCACATGAATCGTCCTGCTGCAAGCTGTAAATACTCACTAGAGCACTAAATGTGTATTAATCCGCAGCTGAAAATAGTCCCCAACAAATGCACTATTTATTCCTTTTTGAGTTATGTTTTCTAAAAACTACAGTGCCCAGCTGTTTTAGGAAATATTCAGCCTTTTTTTTAAATGAAACTATACACAGTATTTATGACCTGTTTAAAGTATTAAGAGACAAAATAACACGTTGTTAGGTTTGGTCTTTTCATGGGATTTTCATTTTCTATTTTAAAAAGGGTATTTTGTGTTCCCTCTATCTCCAGGGACTACTTTTGGCTCTGTCTGCTGAACAGTGAGACCAGTTTTGTTGCTGGATTTGTCGTCTTCTCTGTACTTGGATTCATGGCTCAGAAACAGGGTGTTACTGTCGACAATGTGGTTGAGTCAGGTATGTACCGANCTGCCCCACCCCTATTAGTTGCACCTGTCCGTCGTTGTCTCCCCAACCGTCTCCACTCTCCCATTTGCCCTTCACTATATCTACCAGTCCTCTTCCTTTGTTCCTTGTTGGTTTGTCTGCTTTACATCCCTGTGTTACAGCCTCTGTTCCTGCCTGATTTCCCGTGTTCCTGATCCTGCCTACCTGCCAGTAAGCTGCAATAAATACCTTTTATTCGCATCTACTCTGCCTCCGTGCTGTCTGCATTTGGGTTCACCCTGCAATCCACCACAACAGTCTCTCAGTACTTTCTACTCCCCTGCCCTGCCTGTGTCTCTCGTCTCCAAGCCCATTGGTTCCTACTGAAGATGTAAATCATTAAAAATGGACCCAATATAAACATTTAGTTCATATGGTAATTTCCTAAAACAGCTTGGCACTGCAGTTTTTAGCAATCGCAACTCAAACAAGAAGAAATGGTGAATTAGTTGGAAACTATTTTCAGCAGCGGATTAATCTACATTTGGTGCTCTTGTGAATGTTTTCACCAGCAGGATGTTGCATTTGGGATGGACTCAGAATAAGCCACAGTGCTTATGTCTAGGAACATGTCAACAGGTGCAACGGTGTAGCTCACTGATGTCTTTTTAATCTTTTTGGACAACAATGGAGTCCTATGGCACAGAGGAATAAGACAGTATATCAAGTTTTGGACACACAGACAATACTTCTTAGTAGACTCAAATTATTGGTGAATTTTGTTTTTTTCATGGGATTTGTTGACAATAAGAAATATATAGAATTTCCCCAGAGTCTTTTCACTTTGTTGTATGCCATTTTGACTATATAAAAATATATGAAGGGGAGTATTCCTATTTAGAAAAATTACATCCAATGCTAAGATTTACAGAAATACTCTTAATGTGGAAATGTTAACTATGTTGATCAAAATCTTCAAGATTCAGTAGTTTTGATCATACTGAATCAGGCAAATCAGCAAATGTTTGAATTTTTAACAGATCATCCAGCTCTCTGGGTCAAACTCTTGTCTCAGTATTTTCCAGTGCAATTCAAATATTTTTTTTTATAAAATATGAAATTGTATTAAATGGACAGTCTGAACTTCCATCAGGTGCTGACGGCTTTGTTAACATCATTGAGGACATGACAGGACAGAGACCGTCTGTTTTCTTCAAACTGTGCTGGAAATACTTCATTCCTGTGCTGTCACTGGTGAGTCAGAAAAGTTTTAACATTTTATGTTTAGTCCTCCCCCCTGGCCCCAGTGATGTCACATATTGCCATAAACTTTGACAGTTTACTCATTGCATTTGAAAGTGATTTGTCAAACTAGTAGCGCTTTCTAAACCCTCTGTTTCTATTCAGTCTTATCTAGCTTAAGTGATATCTACTACCGTCTATCCAGCTACTAATAGTCCGATTTGATTTAATGATACAGAAAAACATACATAAACAGAGACTGAAGAACTAGCACTACACCTTGCATTTTAAATTTGATGCCATATAGGCATACACTGAAATTTATGTTGTGGCAAAAATTAGGCAGTTTCAGACTTTAACTGCATTGAAAAGAGCAAAGTTAGAATGTACCCATTACTATGTTGTGTTTAGTTTCCTCAATTTTTTAATTGATAACATCATATAGTATTTCTTTTTCTTATCTTATATCTTATCTCCACACCTTCACAGATATCCTTCATCTTGCACCTGGTTGACTACAAACACCTCAGAATTAATGACAGGTACATTAACCCTGATTGGGCATACGCACTAGGATGGACCATGACACTCTCCTCTGTCCTCATGGTGCCACTATGGGTGTTAGGGGTACCAGGTTGTGGCACCCAATAACAGATATAGATGTACCTGAAAAACAGGTTAAGATGTTATGAAGAAACAGAGCAGTGACACGGTTTGCATTCTTCGCTGGAGTCTCCTCAGCTATATTTATTCACATTTCACAATAAATCTCCTATTCTAGCTACCACTGTTTGCTTTGTCCCATTTGTTTCAGTTTTTACCCAGCATTAACTAACGCTGTATCTTTTAACACTCAACATATACTGTTTCTCTTTTCCTGTATACACAGACATGAATTACATACACATAACCCTTTTCCTTGTTCATAAATCACATTCAAAATACATCAAAGCCAAAACGAAATACAATAAACATCTTCTGTTATCAGTTCACATTCGAAATCAACACATCCTGTAACCTCTGTATCCATTCTTCACTAAGTTATTACTCCCAAATTCGTTTTGGTCATTCATTTTCATGCTACAGTGCATTTTCATTAAGATGCCTANTGAAGAACTAGCACTACACCTTGCATTTTTAATTTTATGCCATATAGGCATATACTGAAATTTATGTTGTGGCAAAAACTAGGCAGTTTCAGACTTTAACTGCATTGAAAAGAGCAAAGTTAGAATGTATCCATTACTATGTTGTGTTTAGCTTCCTCAATTTTTTAATAAATAACATCGTATTTCTTTTTCTTATCTTATATCTTCTTATCTCCACACCTTCACAGATATCCTTCATCTTGCACCTGGTTGACTACAAACACCTCAGAATTAATGACAGGTACATTTACCCTGATTGGGCATACGCACTAGGATGGACCATGACACTCTCCTCTGTCCTCATGGCGCCACTATGGGCAGCTGGACAGGTGTGTTTGACAGCAGGAACCTTCAGACAGGTCAGTGTCTACCTGTTATAGTCTGCTGGAGGAGACTATTCTCCTCTTTGACATAATGAAGGTTTCCCTCTATCACTCAATATACTGCACGAGCAACTGTTGTTTTTGGTATTGGTCGATAAACGAGTCTAAAGAGTCTAAAAGATGGCCCAAAATGTCTCCTGTAATTGTCCTAATGGTTGTAGTAGTATGGGAGCCAAATTCAATTTTGCAGTATATTTATTATTATTTGCATATTGCTGTTTGGTTATATTTCCTTCTGCCAAAATAGTTAGTTATATTTCGTTTCTTATTACCCGTAATGCAAGAAACACGTGCATGCCCCTCCAAAACGGACTGCTGACGTTTTCCGGCACAGCACATAAGGGTTTTGGAGTTATGTACTGTATTATGGAGACTTTTGGAGTATACCAAGAAATGCGGTGGTATGTGCTGTACAACTATTTTCATCAAGTTTATTTTGTACAAGATTTGTACAAATGCTTTCATCTACTATGGGAGGCATCGGTGTGAGCTGTTTGATCAAGGTAGGCTATAGGAAACGCGTCAACTCGGGCTTTATGTTCTGCACAAGAATTTTGGATCCTACAAGTAGTGTGTAAACTTACTTACTTATTTACTCATTTTGTTTGTTCCTGTGCTCCAGTGTTTGTCCGTCCTTTGTTGCCCTGCTGAAGATCCAGCCTGGCAGAGAAGAAAAATAGGAGAGGAGGAAACGACTGCTGAACTGAGGATGTCTGGCAGTGACAACTTCGTGTGACCTACAAAGTCTCATTAACTAGATGCTTTAATCTCATTAGGTCATTTATAAAATAAGTCAAAACGCTGGTTTGGGGCATTCTACTGGTCTTTATGTCAGAAATCGTATAATCCTAACCTCTTAGCAGTAGCATCCCCAAACTGTCACAGTTATCTCAGTAATCATGAAGTCAAGTATTACTGTGTACTTTCTCACGTTTCTATTTTCTCATCATATTTTAAGTTTGTTCAGTCATTGATCACTCATTTGCTCTCCTGTCATTTGATTTTAATCATCAGCCTTAAAGTGTCTTGACTAAATAAACCAATGGCAATGTGAGAATTTTGATCTCTTCATGTCAGATGTTATTTTTGTCACATCCCATATTTGACTATGTATTACTTTCCCATATCATTCTATTTTTTTGTTGCATTTTTCATTTGGTTCGGTTAGCGTTCACACTGTAACTTTATCAAACACACCAAACATTGTAAACAAAGTCACATGGTTGAAATGGTTGCTCGTGTATTGGACAAAGTATCCGAGTGAAACTTGCCGACACTTCCTGATCTCAGAAATAATGGAGCAATGCCAAATTTGTGTGTTCTTGAGTTTTCTGGTTTTGCTTTGGAGTTTCCATCAATCAAACGCTTTACAAGAAGGCGAACAATACGAGCAGCTGACAGGACAGTGAGTGAGAAGGAGGAGGCAGGCCCTGATGAGAGAGAGGTATTAAGATGTGTTGTCCTTGTTAGACAGAAGACGGGCGAAGTATAACACATAGAAGAGGATGATGAATCAAACAACCACAGAGTATACACTATAGTGTATTCGGCTCATCATGAAATGGTTAACTATATGTGATTGTAGGCAAACAAGATAATATCGAAAATAATACAGCTGGTTATTTTTGGTTCCCTTGAAAAAAACATATCTGTGTATCCAAATGCATATATCTGAAAACACCATTTATACAAACCAATAACAAGGTCTTTAACTAAGTGGTAAGTTTACTCTGTTTTACTAATGTTGCCTTTAATCGCTGGTGTATGCACTTTATGCATCTACAGTATGAGTTGCTGTAGATCACAAATGAAAATCAGTAATGCAAAAAGTCGATTCACATCTTCACTGTAATGTAGGGCAAAAGGGCAGAGGGTTTCATCGAAAGTCGTTTGAATACTTTGAATAATAGCAAACTGTCTCTAATGCCAAGTGTTGCATTTAGATTTGGCATTTTTATATAGACTACAGATGCTATCTAGATACATGAAGTGGTTAAGTTCAACACACAAGTTCAACAGCCAATAAAAATGAGTTAGAAAAGTAAGTGACCAAACTACAATTTGAAAGT
>NTHP01000303.1:1076349-1094559 GCA_003416845.1 Oplegnathus fasciatus
CCTGTTACAGTCTGCTGGAGGAGACTATTCTCATTTCTGAGATAATGAAAGTTTCCTTCTATCAATATACTGCATGAGCAGCTGCTGTTTTTGGTATTGGTCGATCAACAGGTCCAAACAGTCGAAAAGATGGCCCAATATGTCTCCTGTAATTATTGTAATGATTATAGTGGTGTGTAAACTTACTAATTTTATTTGTTCCTGTGTTCCAGCGTTTGTCCGTTCTTTGTCACCCTGCTGCAGATCCAGCCTGGCAGAGGAGAAAAATAGGAGAGGAGGAAACGACTGTTGAACTGACGACATCTGCAGTGACGACTTAGTGTGATGTGCAAAGTCAAATTAACGAGACATTTCAGCTATCATACTGTACATAAGCTTGTTGTAATCCATTTCACAAGGAGATTTAAATGTTCAAAATAGTGCTGAAACAATAAAAATCAAAACTAAACAACAACAATTTTGATTATAGATAATTTTAGCCATTTATCAAGTAAAAATGCCAAACATCTGTCACTTCATTTGTGGCTTTTCTGTTTTTTCATACACAAGATTTTATATTACATTCAAGTATGGGTTGAACCTACTCACTGAATTATTTGTATAGAGATAATATATTGGTCTGATACAAGGCTTGGATTAGTTACACTGGCCTATGATGGTGAAAGTTGTCACAGTTCAAATCCAGTTGATGGGAGAGCAACAACTTTGTGTCAGCTGGTATATCTGAGTGTATATAAATAACACAGAGATCCCAGGGGCAATTCTTGAGTCTCCTCTGTTTAAACTACAGGTTCTTAGTAGGTAAATATTATAGTGTTTAACAGGGTTATTGTAACAAGGGTACATTTGTCTGTTTCACCATAAAGCTGCATTACATGAGAAACAAAATGGTTTTTCAAGAGCTCCTCTGGAACATTGGACCGAAACAACACAATGCCTGGTTTTATAGAGACCAGGATGTAGTCAAATTAAGAAAAGACACACAATAAAAGCAGCAAAGACCAGTTTACACATGAATATATATAAGTGCATGCTTTAAACTAAGTCAGGATTGGTGACTCTTGTCACCCTAGGCTCTTGCGAAACAGCTAGGTAGGCACCTCCACACTGGAACTGGTTTTGTATTTAAAGATGATTTATGGGTTGAGTGCAGGATATAGTCAAATTAGAAAAGACATAGCGAGAAACAAAGATNAGATGAATAGACAAAGAAGAAAAACTGAAAATCAGAAGAGGGCTGAAGAGGAGAGGACATGTGGTCAGCCAGGGCAATGTGTGGAGATTTCCTTACCTCTGCTACAAGAATGGTGGAAGTGAGTATTATAAACTCTGTTTTTAGTAGAGTTGCATCACTCTGGATGTAGTGCACTGAAATAATGTTAATATTGATGATTAGTTAGTGCAAACAGATTACTCAATTAATTGTCATTGCCATGGAAGTACATGTCCGTATAATTTTTATACACCTATAGGTGCCTTTCTGGTGCCATATGGCCTGTTTTCCATGGTGTGTGGGATACCTCTGTTCCTACTGGAGACCTCAATTGGTCAGTACACCCAGGAAGGACTGGCACAAGGTGAGTTGATTTGATAAAAGATGCAGTCAACAGGAGAAAAAAAGCCTGTGTACATGATACTAGAACATCACCTGCAGATATTAAATCTTTTTGTCTTCTAGCTCTGAAAATGTGGCTCAAAAAATATCTAAACTAGAACCACAGATTAAAAACCTTATTACCATAGGAAGAGATTAACTATTATTTCTGTATTTTAGGAATTAGATATGGACATTTAGTAGTGAAACTTTCTGACTTCAGCTACATTTTAATCCAAGTCTGGGCTCTCTTCTACCTAGTGTTCTCGTTGAGATCCCAGCTCCCCTGGGCCAGCTGTGAGAACACCTGGAATACAGGTACCTTACCTGTAGACTATTGTTGGACTATTGAGTTTACTTTTAATTTAAGATTGAAAAAAGTTTGAGATATATGGCATATATTGCCCTGTTCTTCTTATTACATCTCCAAGTACAGAGGGGAGAGATCATTTCGAGATAACTATGTAGAACGAAGAAATCCATCCATCCATTTTTTGCTGCTTATCTGGGGCGCCAGATGAGGTAAATAATCTCTCCAGTGTGTTCTGGGAAAGGAAGGTGCCCAGGAGGCATCCTGAACAGATGCCCGCAGGCACTGTCCCCAACCTCCATGTGACATTGAAGAGGCATGTCAACAAGGACAGCCCAACAGTGTCCAGAGCCTTCAGCATCTCAGGGTAAATCTCATCCACACTTGGCACCCTGCTGCTGAGGAGCTTCTTTACTTCCTCAGAGACCTCTCCCTGGGATATGGGTGTGGCTTCTCCCGAGTCTTCAAACTCTGCCTCCTCCACAGAGGAGGTGTTAGTTGCGTTTAGGAGTTCCTCAAAATGCTCTTTCCACCGCTCGACAATATCCCCAGTCAGGGTCAGCAGTTCTCCTCCCCTGCTGAACGCAGCCTGAGCCAAGCCCTGCTTTCACTTCCTGAGGAGGTTTGCCAGAATCCTTCCTTGAGGCCAACCGAAATACATCTAAATAGCCTCCCAAACTCCTCCCATACCCGGGTTTTTGCTTTGGTAACCACCAAACCCACAGTCCTTCTGGCCTCCCAGTACCTGTCTGCTGGTGTTCTTAGGGCAGAAACATGGTCCACGCAAGTACGCAGATGCTTCAATCTAAGCAAGATCGATTTGAAGATGTTGTTGCCTTCCAGAGTGTGTCACCTGAAAATTGTAACACAGCACAAGCTGCAGTCTGAGCACTGCAGCAATGGGGCGCTATAGCATGGAACAACAAGAGAAAGCTTGTGTTTGGGTTCACTTCCGCTCAAAACAACCATGGCTGACCAATTCGACAAAGCTCTAGCTGAACATGTTCATATGCTTTGGCATATTTATGTCGCTTTGTCACCTCTTCCTTCAGACAGGAATGCAATTGAAAGCACATTCCTCCACAGACACCGTGTTTGTTTACTACAGTAGTCATGGAAATGCTCTGATTAGCTCTATTTCGCTCCCACGAGGACTGGCGTTTGTTATCCTTCATCAGTGCATAAGAGCACACGTTGAGTATGTTCACTGGGGTTGCACGTTTGTGCCAACTGGGCCAGGCGTTGTCATTTGCGTCCGCATGCTTGCATGGACCATGTTTCTGCCCTTAGGGCACCACCACAACTCTCTGACCACAACTCCTCACTCACCCAAGTGTCCAAGACATATGGCCAAGATCTGGTAATCACCCCCCTCCAGGTTTCTTGATCATTGCCCACATGAACCTTGAAATCCCCCAGCAGAACTATACAGTCCCTAGGGCGGTATACTTTCCAGGATCACACCCGGAGACTCAGAGAAGGCCGGATACTCTGAACTGCTGTTCGTTGCATAGGCACAAACAACATGTGCTGATGCACAACAGTCAGAGCCTTCCTCTCAGCAACTCATAGTCACATAGAGGCAACCTTCTCGTTCTTCAGGGAGAACTCCAACACAGCGGCGCTCAGCCAGGGTTCGTGAGTATCCCCACACCCGCCCGACCCAGGGCAACTCCAGAAAAGGAGAGAGTCCAGCCCCTCTCCAGGAGTTTGGTTCCAGACCTGGCAGGCCTAGGTCCCCACCTTTGCCTGCCGCCCAGCTGGCAATGCACCCGACCCCCACCCTGTGGGTGGTGGGCCCACAGGGCGGCAGCTCAACAAAGGTGTAAAAGCAGAAATGATGGGGACACTGGGTATTTCTGAGCAAGATATAGTGAAATTAACTGATAGAACAATAAAGGCAAACATTGGAGGAAGGTTTTCACTTACAGTACTGAAATTGAATTTTCACAAAAGCTGTTACCACGTCTCAATTTTATGACATACAGTTAGTTACAACATCTTTCAGTTCATCTGTAATTTCTTCGCTATTTGCTATAAATTCAAACATTATTTGTGCTCTGCCAATTGTCTCATTATCTTTATCAGGCTTAGGGACAAAAATGAGCACTTCATTTAGGTTAGAGGACCTTATCATCATAATAAACACGTGGTTAAGGTTAAGGAATAATTGTGGTCATGCTTAAAAAAATCTAAACATTGTTGACTGTCAGTTGGAAACGGGAACACAACAGCGATCTTTGGTGTTAAAATCTGATGTTTTGGTGAAAGATCCACCCTGACCTCCTCCACACACGGACTTTGTCGCTCTGGAGCACATCACTTGACTTCCACTAGAGGGCTTTGCCACTTGAATGTAAACGTATGTCGTCTGACTGAAACAATTGATGCTGTCGTTCTTCTTGCCAGATGATGTCATCTGGGTCATCTCAGCTTGGTCTTGAACAAAAGAAATTTATCACACAAAGCCTGCGTTTCAAACTGGGTTCATGGAGTTTAAAAGAGGTGGACATTTACCAGGCAGGGAAGATTTAATGAAGGGCACTGTCCAGTTGGATTATGGGAAATGTAGGATTCAATGTTTCCGGAGTTTACTAGGAACAGAGAAGAGAAGAGAATAGAGAATATACTTTATTGTCCCCGTGGGGAAATTTGTTCTGGACTTCAAGTTGCCACACAGAACATCCACAATACAGCCACTACACACATTCAGAAGCAAAACCACAAGCCTAAAACATGAGTAACATATAGCTACCACATCTAACATATAACATCTACCACAATCCACAGCATAAATTTTGTATTGCACAAACCCTGTGACATCTACTGTACATGTGACCTCATTGTAGACTGCTATTAAGAATCATACTAGGGACTTAAATTCAGGATCTCTCAACCTCTGCTACTTAATTTTATTTTTTAAACAATATATTTATTGAGATTTTCCTTTTTTTTCCACAACAAAACATACAAGACAGTCAATAAAAACAGCATCAGATGTCAGTTCCCCCCTCCCCCCTTCAAAATGTCCACAATGGACAGACAAAAAAACCCCCAAATTAAATCAAAAATAGAAATAATAATGATAATACTTACAATAACAGTATTCACAATTATAACAGGTATAACGTGTTAAAAAACAAAACAAAAAAGACAATACAAAACCAAAAGAAAACGAAAATTTGAAAGTACAAGAGGTAGACGTACTAACAGGATAATGCATGCAGTGTATTATTCTATTACATAATACTGCAGTGCAGCTTCATGTCTGACCATGGACATCACAATTAAGAGAAGTTCTATTTTGTAAAAAGGTTACAAAGCCTCTCCAACATTTGTCAAAAAGTAGTGTTTTTTTCTGAGATTAAACATAATCTTTTCTGAAGGTAAGTATGATGAAAGCTCTTTAAGCCACAGAGATACATTAGGGGGGTCCTCACTTTTCCAATGAATGGCTATGCATTTATTGGCTGCAATTAGGGCTAGTCTGATAAAGCAAGTATTGCCCCTCATATTGACTTGTAGAACCAAAAGGTCCCCCAGTAGTGTCAGTCTTGGGTTGGTTGGGATCTCCACCTCCATAATTCCTTTTATGATGTCCAAGATAGACCTCCAGTATTGCTCCAGACATCTACATGTCCAGAACATGTGTAAAAGAGTCCCCATTTCAGTCTTACACCTAGGACAGTATTCTGAGTATCTACTACTTATCTTATGGAGGCGCTGAGGTGTCAAGTAAACCTATCAGGTTAAACTGTAAGAGTTTGTGTCGACTGTTGTAGGAGAATGATTGAGAGCTATCACAAATCAGTTTCCATTCAGAGTCCTCGAAAGCATAGCCAATGTCCATTTCCCATTTAACCTTTGCATTAAGAACTTTACTTTCTGTAAGGTTCATGAGTCTGTTATAAGCAAAGGATAGAAAACCTTTAGGATTATGTTTTTCTTGCATCATAACATCTATTTGGAAATCCTCTAAAGGGGTCAGTTTCCCACCCTGCTGTACTAATATAATCTCTAACCTGGAGATATTTAAAAAAGTGTGCCAAAGGCAGCCCAAAAGAGGATCTCAATTGTTCAAAGGATTTCAAATTGTGGTGCTCATATACAGTAGATGTCCAAATGTACATACATCTCTGTTATACCAGTCTCTAGTAATGCCATCTCTCAACGCCTTGGGTAAAACAGGATTAAAATGAAATGGGGTAGATCTGTATATTGTGTGGATGCTTTGGAACTTGACTCTAATTTCATGCCATATTTTAGATGTATGTTTTAAAAATGGATTTGGAGTTACGGTTTTCTGATTGTGATAGGAGTGAATAAATGGAATACTTGACAACACTTATGCTGTATGAGACTGTTAAATTTGTTTCCATGCCGGAGAGTGTTCTAAGAGTTTAATCCAAGTCCAAACAGCTCTGGATTGAGCAGCCAAATGGTATAGCTGAAAGTCCGGTAGGTTTAGCCCTCCTTGTTCAGCGGGACAACATAGGGTTTTGAGCTTGACTCTAGGTACTTTACCGTTCCATAGGAATCTAGAAATCTGTCTATCCAAATTTTTAAAGAAGGCTTTTGGGATTGGTCTTGGAAGCGCTTGAAATAGATAAAGGAATTTGGGTAGGATATTTATTTTTATACAGTTTATTCGTCCAATTGAGGATATAGGTAGAGACTTCCACCTTTCCGGATCTACTTCCACTTTTTTAAGCAGGTCATAGTTGAGGGAAAAAATTTGATCTAATTGATTAGGTATTTGCAGACCAAGATAACAAAGCTTATTAGGTTCCCAGCGAAAGGGAACGTTTTCCCTCGATAATTCTCGGGCAGCTGAACTGAGAGGCATTATCACACTTTTATGTGTGTTTACTTTGTATCCAGAGATGCAGCTATATTCATCTAATAGGGTACAAAGGGCAGGGAGCGATGACACCACATTGGTTAGGTATAATATAATATCATCAGCGTATAGCGAGATTACATGCTTTTCCTGTTCAACCACAACGCCCTCTATGACAGGGTGTGCTCTTACAGCAATTGCGAGAGGTTCAATTGCCAATGAGAAAAGAAGTGGGGACAGGGGACAACCCTAGCATGTACCACGTGACAAGGGGAAAAGAGATGAGATATTGGCATATGTTCGAATCACAGCTGAGGGATTCAGATAGAGTATCTGCATCATTCTTATCAAATTTGGACCAAAGCTCATTTTTTGTAAAACTGCAACAGAAAGGTCCATTCTAAACGATTGAATGCCTTTTGGGCATCTAGTGAAAGGGCAACTACAGGGGTATTGATTTTTTTGGCACAATGAATTATGTTGAGGAACCGTCGGGCATTATCAGAGGAAAAGCAATTTTGAATGAAGCCAGTTTGATCTTTATTTATGAGGATAGGTATTACATTCTGCAGTCTAGTGGCTATAACCTTGGTAAATATCTTATATTCTGATGAAAGGAGGGCAATGGGCCTATAGGATCCACGGAGTTTTGGGTCTTTGCCTGGTTTTAACAGAACTGTAATCAGAGCCTGTTCTAAAGTTTTAGGTAACTGGTAGACCTCAATCGCATGCTTAAACATATCCATCAGTGGTGTAATCAGACTGGATGCAAAAGCTTTGTAGAAGTCCATAGGGAACCCATCTGGCCCTGGCGATTTTCCTCCTGAAAGTTTTCCTATTGCATCTAGTACTTCCTGTTTAGTAATGTCAGCCTCTAGATTGTCCCGTGTCTCCGCAGTCATCCCTGGAATGGCAAGTCGCTCTAAGAAGTTATTCCTTTTACTGGCATCTACACCCTGAGAGGAGTATAAGTTTAGATAAAAGTCCTTAAAAGCGTCATTTATAAGTTTAGGGTCATGGACTACAGTGACACCATCTTTGATCTTAACTGAGGAGATACATCTTGAGCTATCCTCTTTCCGGATCTGCCAGGCTAGTAATTTACCACTTATATCCCCGTGTTCGTAATACTGTTGTTTAGTTCTAGCCATGGCATTTTCAATCACCCGAGTGGTTGGCATGTTGTATTCAACCCTTTTGTTGTTTAGCAAGTCAAAAGTCATCTCGTTTGGTGTTTGAAAACGTTCCTTTTCAAGATTCCTAATCTCTGATTCAAGTGTTTTGGTTTTTAACAGATGCAGCTTTTTTTCATTTTCCATGATGCATGACTTACAGTCTCACCTCTCAAATAAGCCTTTAAAGATTCCCATACAACAGTTGGTGAGGCAGTCCCTTCGTTAATGCTAAGAAAACTGTCAATGTTGTTCCTGATAAGTTTAACATAGTCTGCATCATTGAGCAGGTGTATGGGGAATCGCCATAGTCTATTACTACTAGCAGTGTTCTTCTGAGCTATCAGGAGCATGAGAGGAGTATGGTCTGAATGAGTCATAGCTAGATATTCACATAAGGATATAAGGTGGAGTCTTTCACTATGAGTGAGAAAGATATCAATTCTGGAATATGCCTCTAAGCACATACCTGAAAGCGCCCCAGCGGTTGACTACTTACATTTGGGAGCCATGATGTATACATAATGAACTACTCCGAACAGTGTCCAAACAAGAATAGTGGTCGACCAGACATCTCTCCATACTGATGTGACCAACGCTCAGTACCCCCAAGAGAGCAACAATCCCACGAAGAAAAGTCAAATTAAGTCAGGGCAAACATAAAGGTCCTCTGGTAATACAGGGCCACTTTAACCAGGCGCAACAGACAGTAAAAAATTGGCCCCGGTATGGGCAGGGGGAAAAGAGTCAATCCTGTCTGTCCGTAGCCGCCTTTATTTCTTCTCTCCCGAGAGAAAAGTCACAACAGCAAAACATGAAGCAAAACCGGGATAATAAGCCCAGAGTATTTGGTTAGTTGGTTAGTCTTGTGGCAGCACGTCTGGGTGATATTTCCTGAGGTAGTTTTCAGCGGCTTGCGGTGTTGTGAAGGTACGCCTTCCTCCCTCCAGATCCATAGTAAAGGTGGTTGGATGTATCAATCTGAAAGTGATGTTCTTTTCTTTAAGTTTCCTTTTCAGTGGCGCAAAAGCTTTCCTCTTTTTGTATAGGGCTGTGGACATATCTCTGAAAACGATGATAGTCGAATTGCCATATTGTAGTGAACTTTTGTTCTGGGCTGCATCAATAATATTGACAGTGTCAGAAAAACAGAGGAGCCGGATCACAATGGCGTGTGGTCTGGCGCCGTCTGCTGGGCCTGGTTGCAGTGACCTGTGCGCACGTTCCACTTCAAAAGTTTCCCCTTCTAAATCGAGTATCTTGGGCAGCCATTCCTGTATGAATGCCACTGTGTTCCTCCCCTCCCTCTGGAAAGCCAACCAGCCTCAGATTTTGTCTACGGGCTCTATTCTCTTGGTCGTCCAGTTGTTCCTTCAGCTCTCTCAGTTCGCCCTCTGTAGCTTGCTACTTAAATTTTATCATTCTTTTTTCAATCTGTTTTTTTTGACCACCAACTTTATAGAAGTGCAATACTAAATTACCAGAGTAGTCCTTTACGTACCATAACAGCATCTTTCAATCTTGTTAAAGGACAGCATGACTCTTTATTAATTTCCTACATCTTCTTACTGTTTTATACCACTGGCCATTATGTAGTGCTTTTATCATGCAACATGCTTTATTATGGAACACTAAAAGGAATTTCCCTCAAAGTGTTTAATGTATGAATTCAAGATGTCTGATGCAACATGACAACTGGCACCTTGAATTTGAGTTAAAACGTATCTTTAATAGTGTTGATGGATTATGCTCTGGCAACAGTATAGTAAGGACTACTTACCTAAACGATGATTTTTGCATCAATTACCCACCCTCTGTAGCCTGGAAGACTAGATGAAATGTTTGTACTCCCATCCCTTTTGTGGAGAACTTCTTAATGTTATAGCCATTTTTGCTGTAATGATGCTGACCAAACACATTTAACAACAGAAAACAATATTAAAACATTCATACAACTGCTCAAACCAGGGCTCCGGCAGGGTTCACCAAGTTCAATTTAAGACTTTTAAAGACCATTTTAAAACCATATAGAATGCAATTTCATACCTGTTTCATGATCATACCCTCCAAAGTATGAAAGTATGGTGGAAAACCAGTAGGTACGATATGGCCTAGAATTCTTGATTATCAGAATCAGAATCAGCTTTATTGGCCAAGTATGTGTACATACAAGGAATATGACTCTGGTTTTTCATTTGAAGCTGAACATGTTGCTTTACATACAGTACATGAGGTAGGTGGATATGACAGTATATACAGTATACACAGTATATACAGTACACAGCATGCATAGATTTGTGTTTGAGTGATGATATTTACATGGTAAGAAAACAACAAGGATAACGTTACACTTCCAAAGCAACAGCTGTCTGGTCCCTACCGGACTTGTTGTTTGAGTCCTTGGCTTTTCTGAAAACATTCTTGAGGTGTTTGATTTCACATCGGCATTGCTGCCATGATCAATTGTAACCATTCTCCTCCATGTTTTTTTGAAATGTCCTCATAAATCGCCTGATTGCGATATGAATCATCCAGTTTCCGTTGTACTGACTTTTCGGCCCAAATGGAAATCAGACAGCGTGTTTTGTGTGTACTCCATCCACGAGAATTGCCGGTTGTTTTTGTTCTTGTTGCCTGTTGTTGTTGTTTATGATGCCATTGTACGGTGTACTTGCTTCCACTTACAAGGAGGACGTCAGTTGAGTAGGAGCTTAATGTGGCCCAGGCCACCTCCGAATGTGGTCTGAGCGATTGGATCTCAATGTGTCCTGAGTGCGTCTTGAGTGCGTTCCAGGTCTGGACATGGCCAGAGTCAGAGCGGGTGAGGGGTGTAAATGATGGCTTATCAAACCTGCAGTAAAACACATTCAGGTCATCAGCCAGTTGGTAGTTCTCCACAGTGTGGGGGTAGGGTTTCCTGTAGTTGGTAATGTCCTTCAGGTTCCTCAACACTGACGGCAGAATGTTCTCTGAAAAGCTATTTTTCAGCTTTTCAGTGTAGCTCCTCTTTGATACTCCTTCAGTACTAGAGAGTGCAGTACCAAGGCTGCTGTTCGCGGCGGCATCTTGGATGAATTGATTATTATATGATATTTTTTCATATCATATTTCTTCAGTAATTCCCAGCAGTATATAATACTTAATGAATACAACTCGTACCTGGATAAGCGGCAGAAAATGGACGCGTGGATTAAATTCATTATTTCATTGAATTTCATTGAAGTCTTTGCTAAAAACACTTGCCCATTATGAGACGACGAGCTTATCAGCTACTATCTAGCAGTGGTGACAGTACTTACTACAGGTCTGATGGCGCTGACTGAAACTCCACAAAAAAAGGATTGAACAGCCTTCTGCGTACATAATCCACTGTCACAAAAATACCACTTTAAGTTTATACGTGTATAATGTCTCCAGACAGCCCGCAATTGGATACAAAAACATTTTATAACTAATATTATTGCCGTCTGCCTTTTTTAGGAAACTGAATTCAGTGCTGTTTAAGACTTTTCACCTGCACATACCCTGTTATACTCTTCTTCTTCTTGTTCTGGACTGCTGATAATATTTGAAACAAACACATTTATTCATTTAATTTAATTAATTATTTATTAATTAATGCCTATGTTGAGGACCTGACTTCATTTCATTCACTGGCCAAGAGTATCCTCAATAATAGCTGACTCAGTGATTTCTGGCTAAGTGGGAAGAATAATTACCGTGAAATATAAAACATCTATATAGCTTACACTTTAACTGACATGACCTTTACCTTTTGCCTGTTTGCCACCTGCTAGCGTAGTAAACTGTGTCACATTATTTTATATGTAGCTCTTGAATTTCCCCTCTCCTCAGACGACGGGCACTGGGCTTGTCTGGAGGCATTGAGGACCTGGGCGGTGTGAGATGGGAACTGACTCTAGGGACTGCTTTTGGCTCTGTTTGCTGAATGGTGGGACCAGTTTTGTTGCTGGATTTGTCGTCTTCTCTGTACTTGGATTCATGGCTCAGAAACAGGGTGTTCCTGTCGACACTGTGGTTGAGTCAGGTAAATACAAAGATGTGAAATGACATGCAACTTAAGTTTAGTTCAGTCCAAATACAGATACAGTAAGTATATACTTTCCCACTAATTCTTTCCTGTTATTGTCCAACACACAGGTCCAGATTTAGCCTTCATTGCTTACCCTCAGGCAACAGCTATGACGTCTTTGCCACAGTTCTGGACTCTGCTTCTTCCTGATGCTCATTTTCCTCAGTGTTGACACACATGTAAGATGTTTTGTTATATTACCTGATAAATACAAATCTGTGCATTGCAGTCACAAAAAATAAGTTGTTTGCTCTTTTTGTTTTGTCTGCAGTTTGTGACAGTCAAGTGTTTTATCACCTCAATAAGCGACTTGTTCCCAAAGCTGTTTCGTAAACCAGGAAGACACGAGATCTTTGTCCTTTTCATCTGTTCATCCTTCTTTCTCCTACATCTGATGTTGGTCACTGAAGTGAACAAAATATTTCCTTGAAAGCACCTTTAAACTATTGTCACAAAATTTTTTCAAAGCTATTTCTCATATCGTATATTTCTCGAATCTTGTCTCTTCATGCTTTACGGAGGGGTTTACATATTCCTGCTTAATGATTATTATGGCACTACCAGAGCTTGTCATTATTTCATGGCTTTATCTGAGTGTCTGGCTCTGGTCTGGAGTTTTGGTAAGCAAAAAATGTATTCATTTATACCCTATCTAATTTTCATTATACAATCTGAATCTGCTGGTGTAAAGGACGTCGCCTTGTAACGTTCCTGGATGGTCACTGTCACGGGGTTAGCCCGTGCCCTATAAACAGGACCCAGCTGATATAAAGGAGGAGGCTGGAGTTCCTGAGAGGAGAGTTGCGGTCAAGCCAGAAGACAGAAACAAGCCAGCATAGAGAGCTGCAAGGGCCCATGTGTTGAAGGGGGATTGCCTGATGCAGAGCTGAGCTTTTTCCCTTGGTTTCTCAGTTTTTGCATTTAATTATATATAATTTTTTTTGTTTGTTTGTTTGTTTGTTTGTTTTTCTTCAGCCATATTTTTTGCCAGGCCAGCACTGTACATATTGCTGCACATAACTGTCGGTTTTCCACAAGTAAATAAATACACCTGGACTGCAAAGCTGGGTTTTTGCCTCAGTTTTTGTGCCTTAGCCACTCGGCCAACTTTACTGTCGCGATGTGGAGTTCTTTAAAGGGTAGGGGGACATTATTTGGCAGACGTTCTGGGAACGTTTAGGGGACCATTACTATAGGACGTTCCCTCTAGGTCTCTACACTACATTCCCATAATGTTTGCAGAACCTTTAGTGTTCTTTTTTGGTCCTATTTAGGTCCTTCCATTATGTTCCCAGAATGTTTTCAGAATTGGTATTGGTATCTTGAAATACCATCAAAACATGTTTACACCATAAAACATTAATGTCTTCTGCAAGACATTCTCAGCATTTCAGTTCTTACGAATTCTTTTATTGGCTGCAGGTTTTCATTCCAACAAAGCAAGAGCACACCTGATCCAACAAATCAACTGTGTGAAGACAGCACAGTTGACTTAATGAGTCGAGTCAGGTGTGCTCCTGCTTGGTTGGAATGAAAACCTGCAGCCACGCCAGCCATTTCACGGATCAGTTTGACATCCCTGCAATAAGCTGACAACTTGACATGTCTTTAATTGATTTTCTCTGCTTCCACTTGTGATACACATGTGGGTCTTCGTGGCTCCTGAAGCTAATCTAATTGCTCTGTATTGAATTCTGTTCATTTTCCCTCATGTTGTTTTGCAAGTTTCACTGTAATGTTACTGTAATGTTCCTGTAATGTTACTGTTGTGTAATGAAATGGAAAATAGACAGATGGAACATATTCTATATTCTAATAGAATGTTGTAATGTGACCAACTGGGAACCAAATGGGAATGTCCCTTGTAAGTGCTGGAATTTCTGTTCTGTACGTTTTCTTTACGTCTCAAAAGTCCTGTTTGTGATGCCATATTACCATATAAGGACGAAAACGGAACATAGGTCTAAAGTCATGTAGAAAACGTACTGTATACCAACTTAGATGCAGTCCCGAATGTAATGTCCCCATGTGACTAACAGGGAGCCATATAGGTAGGTTCCCTTAACATCCCAAATGTCTTCTTTGTAATGTTGCAATGTGACCATAAAATAACCAAAATGGAACGCCCCTCTAAAGTCATATAGGGAAAGTTATTATATGACCGACTTAGACCCATATGCGAACATTCTGATTAAGTCCTCAACGAAATGTTCTCATATGACCAACAGGGGACCATATGGGAATGTTCTGTTTATGTCCCAGATGTCCTCTTTGTAACATTGCTATGTGACCATGTGAGTTTAACGTCCTCCTAAAGTCATATAGGGAAATTTGAACTGCAGCACTTTCATAACCAAAAGAGGACGTTTTCTTTAAAGGATTGGGACTTTTGTCACATTTAGAGAGCTTTTAGGGAATGTTATGCAAGGTCCCCAGAACGTCCCCTCCTACGTGGGCAAAAAGTCTACAGCCATGCTAGCAGCTCTGGACATGGGCACAGCAAAATGTCAATCCATCCAATACTTAGATATATTTCAATATGAACCAAACTGGTGGACCAACCGACTGACATTGCCATACCTGGAGCCATGCTGCTAGCATGGCTAAAAATCACTGCAGACACATTACATTCTGTAGAACCTAAAACCTTTTATGCTCTGCAAACTGCTTATTACCTACAGGTTGTGTTCATGGTCTAGCAAGAGCAAGAGTAGACTAGTCTTCTCCAGTTTGGCTGTTTTTCAGCCATAATACGGGACATATTTGTCTGAAAGGGTCTCTGTACGAATAAATTTTTTTAAGCTCAACTCTTTACTCTGTTTTTTGATGCAGAACTCTCTACATCTTCACAGATTTCCTTTATTCTGTATCTGATTGATTACAAACACCTCAGGATTTACGACTGGTACATTTACCCTGACTGGTCGTACGCACTGGGATGGACCATGACACTCCTTGACCATACCCTCAGACAGGTCAATGTTCAAAGAGGGCAACTGCAACTCTGGATGCCTCGAGGAGAGCTTAATGTTTTTATCTAATTAACTATTTAATTTTTAATCTCTGGCCAACCACCAATGGCTGCTCCGCAAGATCATCCAACATTGTGCATCTGTACCTGATGGATCTACAAGGGCCACTTGGCTGGTTTGGTGTTTTGTGTGAGAAGAAGTATAGATTGCTTTTACACTGTGTTGGATGGGATTGAAGTCCATACAGTCATATTTAGGGGTGTGGGTAGTTCGGCATGGTGGGCTGCGTGATACCTTCTCCAAATCTTTTCGCATGGTCCGAGGGAGATGGCCTACACTTTTAGCTCTGGGGGCAAATATGTCCTGAGTTCCATAATTATTCAATAGGGTCACACTTTATTTTCATAGTCCATCTGCTGACACTCTACAAGTTATCAGTGGCATGTCAACAGTGTATCAGTTGACATTCCACAACACTGTTTCAACAGACAAGTAACATGCATTCAAGTAATTGCAAGTACACTATAAGGTGCATTTGATCTGCGTTGATCTACAGACTTTACAAAAAGTGTCTGTTGATTGTCAATATGTTTTTGCAACAGGCTATTAAAGAATACTCAACTAACTATCTGTAGATTGTGTCAGCATCTTCTAAGTTGACTATCAACTACTCAAAATCAATCTGTCTGTTGAAAGTCAACAGGGTCATGTCAACATATGAACCCTCTTGATCATATCATGTTATGCTAACCTTAGCCCTAGCCCTAACACAAAGAGTTAATATGTCTATTGCATATAATTAGTGGATTCATGTATGTGTTCTGTTGATAGGTTATAGACTTTCTACTGTTCTCAGCTGTTTCTCACTTTAATTGGATAGTCCTAACACAACTATAAACATGTAGTGGAGAATGCCTACGAAGAGTCTGCTGATAGTCAACTATAGATTAGTTGAGAATCAACAGGTAACTAAGTAACTAATCTTTAGATGACTATCTGTTGATTGTCAACTAATCTTTAGTTGATGATCAACAGATAGTAAACTAAAGATTTAGTGGTTTCAGTGTTGTTGAATGCCAATTGATACACTGTTGACATGCTACTGAATAGTCACTGATAACTTGTAGAGTGTCAACAGATAGACTATCAAAATTAAGTGTCACCTAAAGGAGTGTTAAAACATACTCATCTTTTTCTTGTCCTTGTGTTCCAGCGTTTGTTCGTCCTTTTTTGCCCTGCTGAAGATCCAGCCTGGCAGAGGAGAAAAATGGGAGAGGAGGACACGACTGTTGAACTGAGGACATCTGCAGTGACAACTTAGTGTGACCTGCACAGTCTCATTAACTAGACACTTTAATCTATCATTAGGTCATTTATAAAATTACTAAAAATGCTGGCTTGGGGCATTCCGCTGGTCTTTATCTCAGAAACAGTATAATCCTAACCTCTTAGCAGTAGCATCCCCAAACTGTCACACTTATCTCAGTAATCATGAAGTCAAGTATTACTGTGTACTTTATTTTGCATGTATCTATTATATCATCATATTTTAAGCTGGTTCAGTCATTGATCGCTCATTTGCTCTCCCATCATTCGATTTTAATCATCAGCCTTAAAGTGTCTTGACTAAATGAGCCAATGTCAATGTCAGAATTTTGATCTCTTCATGTCAGATGTTATTGTTAATGTTAATTATATATGTGCGTATTATAAATAAACTTCCATATATACATGAGATGAGTTGTTGTGACTATTTTGTGTGTAAATTCTTTCATGTTAGAGTCCCTGAAATTCCCAAGAAGAGGAGCAACTTACTGTCTGGAAATACATTTCAAGTATTTCTAACCCATGTTCGCTCAAAGGCTGCACAATACTGTAATCAAGTCCCCATCTGTCTTTCTTTATATGTAAAGACTTAGAAACACATGGTACATATTTACTAATAATGTTGCCTTTAATCGCTGGTGTATGCACTGTAGGCATCGACAGTATGAGTTGCCGTAGATCACAAATGAAAAACAGTAATGCAAAAAGTTGATTCACATCTTCACTGTAATGTAGGGCTTAAGGGCAGAAGGTTTCATCCTAATTATATTACATTCATCTGTGTCTTTAAATTAAGCCCTGAGAGATAGATAAGAAAAGGGAAACTAGACATGATTGATCAGATTTATATACTGTATGTGTCTATATAATGCAGACATACACATGAACACACAGAAAAGAAAATAGTCCAACTGTCACAGAGCCTGATATATTCACTAATATCTGTTTTGGTTTCATTTCTCCTCTTAAAGTTTAGAGCATTTAGGTTTGACATTTTTTATATGAAGTACAGATGTTATCCAGATACATGAAGTGGCTAAGCTCAAATGGAGTAATAGAAAATCAAAATGAGTACATGACTGAGTGACCAGACTAGAATTTCCAAGTGTCTGGCCATGGCCACAGAACATTATATAAAAAAACATTTGAAGTTTTAAAATTTACAGATAATCTAAAATCCAGCTGGAGTCACAAACACTTAAATTAGGACTATTTCTCCTCATGTTAGCACATGACTTGGTGCAGTATTCATGGAAGAATATAAGTTCATAAGTTGCTACTGAAAGGAACATCCAGGGCAAAGTTATATATAAACAGTCAAATGACATGATGAAAATGTAAGAAAATATGAATGCTTCTTTGCTTACCAAATATCTTGGTACCCAATGCCAGATATTCAGATAAATACTGACAGGTTCTGGTACAGTCAATACAACAAGTAAACTAGAATATGTAAATCTGTCCCGAGAGACAAGATTTGAATAGCAGAAATCATTTCGAAGAACATTTTGTGACAGTAGTTGTTTGAAAGTACTTTCATGGCCATATTTTATTCACCTCAGTGACCAGGGTCAGATGTATGAGGAAGAAGGATGAACAGATGACAAGGACAAAGATCTCATGTCTTCTGGTGCACAAAACAGCTTGAGGAAACAGAGGTGACAAAAGTCTCTAGTGTCACGGTTATGATTGTTATCAATCAACAGGTATTTCAACAAAACAGTTAATTCCTGACCTCGGGAAGCAGCATCAATAAAATAATTCCACCTCAAAGTCCATCATGTAGTAGCTGTTCTGGAGCTTTCGTTAACATCACATGATCTTCATCAACAGATGGCGTGTGCCCAGTTATCATCAAATGTCAAATGTTAATTTTTTCAGAGCACTTTAAGGACTTCTCTTC
>NTHP01000303.1:1137534-1156039 GCA_003416845.1 Oplegnathus fasciatus
CAGTAACTAGCTATATTAAAGAAATTTACACGTTTGACTCTTGTTCAATATTTGATATATCCTACGGTGTAGTGTCAATTTCTAAAACTCGACTGTTTGCGGTTACCAACAGTAACTGAAGCTAATCAACCATAAAAAAATACGTTTTTTGTTGAATTAAAGTGCCATTTTCTGCATCATTCATCAGCCGAATTAACAAACTGCCCCAAAAAATCGTACACAGCTGTAAGCCATACTCTGATAAACATATATATTGATCTGAAAGACAGCAAAGAGTAAACAGGCGGTTTTTTCAACGCAGTTCAACGGCTAATTATATCGGGGCTAGCGTTAGTAAGTTGGCATTATCTCACCCAGAATGACGTTAAGAAAAGAGGGCACATCACGGATCAAGCGTGCACTTACTATCTTATCGTGGTCGTTGACAAATTCGTCAATGTTATCCAAATAAAGCTCGTCCATTTTGTTGGATTATCCGTGCGTGTGGACGTCTCGTTGAACCGGTTTAACTGCGCGGGAAGGCTGTTTATTTACTTCCTGTTACATGTCACGTGTGCCTGTTCCTCCTTCCGGCGGGGTGAGAGGCTGCAGGCTGCCCTCTACAGGCCAACACGGGCTACACACTGAAAACACAGATACAAAATACGGCTGGTGATTGATATTCTATATTTACTTATTAACAACAAATCCCATGAAAAGACTAAAACCAACACTGACTTGATTCCACTAACAACTCTACTGTGTATCCAAAGCCTGATATATCTTATTCCTCTGTGCCGTAGAGCCACATGTTCCTTTATCATGAACACACACTGCAGTTTATTTTGACATAAACCATCCCACTGCTGTAAATACTCATGAGAGCAGCAAATGTATATTAGTCAGCATCTGAAACCCCCCCCAGCAAGTGCACTATTTACTTCTGTTTGATGAAAACTACAGTGTCCAGGTGTTTTAGGAAATTTTAACTATATATTTCAGAATCAGAATCAGAATCAGAATCAGCTTTATTGGCCAGGTATGTGAACACATACAAGGAATTTGACTCCGGTTTTTCTTTGCTCTCAGTGTACATACACAGAAATAGACTTACATACATATAAAACTATACATCTTAAAACAAGGACAACAAGCTCGACAAGGTAAACATAAACATTAGACTACTATGTACAGGTATAAATATATGTATATATATATATATAAAGTATATATATACACTGTATAACAAAAACAAAACAACAATAGCAAGTGTAGACAGTAAGACAATAGTGCAATGGAGCAGAGTGCAAAGGATGCTGAAATAAATATGATTACTGTACCAGGTAGCTTTATACACATGAGGTAGGTGGATGTGACAGTATACACAGNATTCTTTCTGCAGTCCTGACTGTCCGTTGTAGTCTGTTCCTGTCCTGTTTGGTGGCTGATCCAAACCACACAGTGATGGATATTTTTGATATTTGTAAAGATTTAAGTAGGTTTTGTAACACCAGCCTTATACTTTAATCCTATACTGTAAAAATCATCCTTTAACTAATTTAATTTGCTGTATAATACTAAGGTGCTTTACTTGAGTGTGTCCATTCTGGCAGACTTTCTACTGTCCCCTACTGCATCTTACAAGGAAAGCAAGTCAGTAATGTGAGCTGATTCTAAAAGGTGAAACTTAACTGAAATAAGGTGCTGCATAAAAGACAAAATTACCAGCAGGCCCTGAATTCCACAAAGATGAAAGATCATAAAATGGTTGATTTGTTTTAAACAGAGAAACCACCTGGCCAGGGAGGGGAAACAAGCAGTGCTTCACCAGCAGAAGGCAGTTATAAATGGATAAAAAGAGGCTCCTCTGCAGGCTGCAGGGATCAGCAGCAGTTATTAGTGCATCACAACACAATAAATATAAAGTTTGAATTTTAATGAGCTGCTGTGGCAGAGATATTCAGGAAGAACAATGTCGATATATTAAACCTTCAGTGACCCCATCATTAATTGTAAGTTTTCCAAACAAACCGCTGGACAACTTCCTCCTGGTTTCACTGCTTGTCATCATTTGTCTGCATCAGGTGAAGCTCATTATGACTGGAACTGAGACTGGTGAAACCGCTCATACATCACTTGCTAGGATGAATCTTTTTCAGTAGAGTTTATAACGATGAATAAGATGATGGGCAGAGGCACAGTCAATGTGTGCATGATTTCTTTGACATACCAGAGTTGATCTGCTGTTGTGGCAATAAAAAGCAACATCAGACAGTTAAAAGCAGCATTTGTCGAAAGTTTGACAACAGCTAAAAGACCATCAAATGATGCTGTGAAGGTCAGAGTCAGGGGTGGTCCGATCAGGTTCATTACGGGCATCATGATGTACCAACCAAGGTGTGAAAAATAATAATGATGACAGGTCTCCAGGGGTCCCATTAATGCTACCCATTATTTTAACAACAATATAGGTGTTTCAGTAGCACCTCACCTTCCACGTAGGAGGTCCAGGTTTGATTCTGGGAAAATGCAATAACCTTTTCAACCTCAATCATATCAGAGAAGAATAATAACAACTGCCCTTTCAACCACAACATATCATTGATCGCTCAGTGGGGAAGTTCACACCTTGTACCTGGGGGGTCTGCATGCCATTTCTGGCCAAAGCAATAATGTAAGTTGTGTTGAATTAAATCAGAATGAAAAGGTCTGTCCTTAGCATTGATGGCTCAGAGGTAGATTTCTCACCAGCTCCCCCCAACACATAAAAAAGAAAAAATGCTCAGAACATATATGAGACCATCATTAAATGATCATGATACAACACAGGAAAACCATCTCGCCAGGGAATTACTTGACTCCTGTTATAGAACAAGAGTCAGTACAAATGTTGATTTAAAGGGTCAGTTCACCCAAATTACAACAAACAATTTCTTGCAGAAAAGACACTGAAGGTTATTAGTGGAAATTCTTCCTACTAAATAAATAGTCCCTTAAACTGATGACTGTGAGATCGGTGGATTTTTATAAATTAAAGTTTAAAGGGGCAATTGTTCACATCAAGATCAGTTTCTAGTCTTGGAGAGCACTATGTAGTCGGTGAAAACAGCCTGAGAACTAAGAATGTCATTGCCAATGACTGCTTCACTGTAACTGTTGTGCATATGACAATAAAGAACTTGAACTTCTGTGGCTCTGAGGGGAGTCTGAAAGAACAACCCTGGTGATGTCACAGTGATGTCATCAGGGTTGTCTCAGGTTGGGATTGGAGACTGCAAAGTTTTAACAGAAAGCCTGCGTTACTAACATGAACCATGGTGTTTCAAAGTTGTGGGTATTTACTGGGCTGAGGGGGGTCTAACTAAAGATGCTATCAAGTTGTGTTACTGCATGTAGGATCTGGTGTTTTTGGAGAACTAAAAGTCCTCTGCTTCAGTTTTGACCGTTCTTTTTTATGTGTCATTTACATGTCCCCCAAGTCCATGAAAGTACAATATTAAGTAGACCTGCAGGCAGGTACACCGGGGTCCAAGCACCCAAACTCAGAACCAAAAGAAAACTCAGAGAACCAAACCTGGAGGTATTTCAACCTGATGGAAAGGAGTATACAGGTGTTTATTTCCAATATTACATATATGCATTTCCTACTTTCCTACTAGAATGATTAAGGGTTGATGCCATTTATTATTTAAAAAAAAATAGAATCGACTCGGGAAGGGTAGCTGGGATATTATGATGTGCTGAGGGTGGCCCTACACTAACCACGTCCCTTGCTCATAAACATATCTGTAATTTTGCAGCACTTTCCTTTTAATGTGCTCCCCCTCAGCTCCATCTTTTCTTTTTCTCTTGTTCTTTTCTTCACCCCTGTTCACACTGCTCGGCCACGTGTACTGCACGCGCCGACTGAACATTGTGTTGACCAATCGCGTGTGGCGACAAGCAGAGATCATACCATCAGGTTAAAAGCAGGTGAATGGGCTGACGGTCGACAGTTCTGGATGGATTGCTGTGATTCAGCAGAAAAGCAGTACTGAACAAATGTTAAATGCATTAAATGCTGGAAACATACTGTAAAACAAAAAATAAAGCACAAACAGGAGACATGAAGCCTGTAACCAAGCAAAATGTCACATAACAGACACAAGAGCTGCTGTCAACCCTAAGACAACTTTAATTATTTGTGAGTCAAACAATATCTGTGCTTGTTAAATAAGCAACAGGTTATTCAATATTATCAGTATCTGAGCAGGTGGGAGACACGCTGACATGCACTGACACCGTAGGGACTCATATCCAATGATTATACTCTAAAACACAAAATCAACACTTTGAACAGCCTCGTTAATGACATGTAGTTGTCCATTCTCTGTCACATGCTGTACATATAATGGTTAATTCAGATGTGTCCTCACTGTTTTTGCACTCAGATGATCTTGTACAATATTTAGAGTGAAGCAGAGCACCGAGAAGCTGCTCAGCCTGCATGGCAACTTCTAATAGAAATGTCAGACAGAAGGGCAGCGACGTGCAGCAGAGAAGGGAAAAATATTCCCCTAATGGTGACGAGAATCATTGCCTTACCCCAAAGACACAGGGCAAAACTTAAATCCTCAGATGAATCAGAGTTGCTTAAGATAAAGGAACAAAGCCAATGTGATCTTCTTTGTCTTTCTTCCTATCTTGAGGTTTGCCTTTGTAACCGCTGTCTTTTCAGCTCATCGTAGCTCAGTGCATGATCGGTCTGCCTGAAACTCAGCAGAGTTAGAAAATACAGTTTTCACCATGTTAGGAGATGCTTTTCTAAATGTACAGAGGTAAAACTACAGCAAATAAGAAATCTGTCTGGTTAAACTTGAGCTTTAGTTTTTAAACAGGTTTGGGATTGAACATAAGTTAAAGTTATTTTTGTTGCAAAGCATGTGCACTGTTATGGAATTTGAAAGGATTTAGATTCGATTAGGAGATTTGATTTACTGTGAGCAGATTCAGTGAACTTCTGTTGAACCCCAACCCTACTAATGTCACACCAGAGTGGAACCTGAGCTCCCCAATGGCCCCTCTGGTTAGCTCAAGTACCTCTCTGATTTGACCTAATGGGGCGAAAGTAAACCATGACTGTAACCACAACCCTGCACATAGAAGAGATGCCACTTTTCACTTTTGCCCCTGAGAGACTCTGTGTTAGCCACCGCTTCTGGGGAAACAAAGATGGTACCTTTGTTACTCATTTTTCACAGGAAATAATGTAGTCTCTTTTTCCTGTAAAGAACTTCATATTTAATAATTCAGTAAATCACTCTCTGTGTATGTGTTTTGATCTGGAGATTTATTACAAGTTTTATTTTACAGCATGTTTACAAAACAAACCTCCTTTACAGAAGAGTCAATATTGGACCTGCCTCTCTAGATAAGAAATACAGTTTGAAGTTTTAAACCACAGATGTAATGTTTATGAAGCACAGATGGTGCAAGAGGAACTGAGCTGTATTTAACATGGAGCTTCACATTAAGTAGAAGTGTTGATGAGAGTCAGCGGAACTGACACATACACTGAGAAGAAAAATAGGCAAAGAGTTGTGTTGGCACATGCAAAAGACAGAGCTACAGACGGGTGACAAATTAAAGGAAAAACCAACATAAAGTGTCTTAGTAAGATGTTGGGCCACCACGTGCTGCCAGAACAGCTTCAGTGCACCTTGGCATTGATTCTCCAAGTCTCTGAACTCTACTGGAGGGATGAACACCATTCTTCCAAAAGATATTCCCTCATTTGGTGTTTTGATGAGGTGTGGTGGAGAGCGCTGTCTAACACGTCGGTCCAAAATCTCCCACAGGTGTTCAATTGGGTTGAGATCCGGTGACTGTGAAGGCCATAGCATATGATTCATATCATTTTCATACTCATTAAACTATTCAGTGACACCTCCTGCCCTATGGATGCAGGCATGGTCCCCCTGGAAGAAACCTTTCCTATTAGGATTGAAATGTTTCATTTAAGTATAAAGGTGATCATTCAGAATAACTTTTCATTGATTTGCATTGACCCTTCCCTCTAAGGGGACAAGTGGACCCAAACCATGCCAGGAAAATGCTTCTCACCTATATGGAAGCATCTGCCTTTGATATGTGTCTCCACTCTTTGAGTCAGATTTTTCCCTTTAATTTGTCCCCCATCTGTAGTACAGCTTCAGGTGTTCCTATTATTTTGTCCACCCCTTGTATGTTGTCACTGTTTATTTGCTGTCTCAGTGAAGCAGAGAGGAAATGAGTTGGCATGACAGCCTTCTGATAGCAACACACTGCAGAGATCTCTGCTGCGCTCTCCAGAGCTGGCAACACGATCCATCAATCACACACGCACACGCACACGTTTGTACTTCCATACTTGTGAGGACTCACATTGACATAATGCATTCCCTAGCTCCTTACCATAACCCTAATCTAAACCTAATGCTAACCTGAACCTTAAAACCAAGTTGAAACCCTCAAACAGCCCTTGAAGATCTGTCTGAAAGTGAGGACCAGCCAAAATGTCCTCACTTTCCAAAAATGTCCTCACTTCCAAGGTCTAAAACTCAAATTGGTCCTCACAAAGATAGATATACAAGTACACAAACACACACTGATGCTTAGTGGGCGAAATGCTAGGCTTCTGTGTATGTTTGAACTTATTTTTCTTTCCAGTGTTTTAACCCACCACTCCAAAATCAAGAGACCACTCTGAGATTAGCTATCTCTTTTTTAATGCAGACAAACATAAAAAAGGCTGCAGACAAACACCATGCAGCAATTTCCAAAGGAGAATTAGGACCAAAATCACATTAAAGCAAAGTCCATTTTTGCTTTGGATGCTCACAAAGGCTGCAGTATTCCTCTTAGAAATGAATCTGATGAGATCTTTGATGTCTGGTCTGGGTTAAACCTTGATAATGGATTCTTTTATCAGCGATATCCTGGTGTAAGAAGGTGAATGCAAAGCATTTGACAGAGGAAAAAGGGTTTTCTCTTATTCTGCAGTGGAAATAGCTTCAATGATGGTGAAACTGCCAACATTTTGACTTTTCCCCCTGCTGTTCTCTGGCTGCTGATAACCCATTTGACTGCTCCGGTGCATCAGATCCACAGAAAAGATATCTGCTCTTAGAGAAATACATCAGGAATGTACTAGATAGATCTCGTGCTGCCTGCAGACCCATTTCAGAGGCGTTTGTTCTCCAACAGGCTGCAGGATTCCCTCAACAGAAAATTCTGATTGGCTTTATGATTTAAAACCTCCAAAAGGTGATAGCTCTGAGAGGAAGTTATTTGCTTAAATCCATTGCTGCCGACTTCCTCAAAACAGCAGTCACACCTCCTATCACAGACGATCGTGAAATAACATGTAGAGATCAAACAGATCCATGCAGAAACATAGCAAACGTATGACATGCTGTGCAGCCTCCTGGTCTGGAAGTCTGGTTCAGAAGCTCAGACTCTATTTCATGTCAGGAACCCCACGTTGATACGATACAACATTTAATAAGAAGTTTTCCTCACAAACACCAGCTGAGAGGATTGTTGTCATTAGATATGACGATGTAGATCTGAATTGTAATTGTCTTCACTGCAGGTGGAGGGGTACTGTAACAGCGGGAGCAGTGAAATTTATCATCAAAACATTTTTTATACATTCTCTCAGCATGCTACTGGAGAATAATTAAATACAACTGTTAGTCATTTTTTGGAGGAAGCAGCCTGAGAAGAAACGTCTGAAGGACATCCCACTTTGCAAACAAATAATCTGCTTTAAAGCCCAAATTACAAAAAAACATATTTTCTCAATTACTTTTAGTGGTACTATGCGAATAGTTTTGATTTTATTTGTTTTATAGATACTTGTCTCTGAGAGTTTTGCCTCCACTACAATACAGTGTTGTGGTACATCACAGCATTACTATTTTCTTTTGTAGTAAAAAGTTCCAATGAAAATAATTGTGCTGGCAGCGTGTTGTTGTTGTCTATCTGCATGGAGTGAACTGGGTGAACCTACCCTTAATTAAATCTCTCACTCTGGAACTAAACTCTCCTGAATTCAGCCAAAGCTAAGTCTTGGCAGATAAAGGAATCCGGTACATCAAAGCCCACAATTTTGTCAGAAAGCAGCTATGACACACTGAGGAGGAAAGCACATAAAACAAATAGAAAATAATGAGAGGCTTTTTAAGGTCATAGGCACTAGTGGTCTTTATATAAGATAAAGAACAGAAGGTCAAAGCCAGTATGAAAAAGTTAAGATACTTCAAAGATAGTGAGCTGTATTTCTTGTGTGTTTGAATCTCTCAAAGCATTTGTCCTTCCACAACTCTAAACAATCAGTGAACAGGTGAAATTCTTCACTCAAAAACACTCATCATTTTCAGTGCTTTACAACAACAGTAGCTGTATTATTTTAAGTAATCATCTGTGACTGTGATTTAGACTTGTTATATTTTAGACAACAAGTTAGATTGCAATGTCAAAGATGAAAAATGTGATATTTCTATTAAAGGTTTTATTCAAACCCTGTTTGCAAAAAAAAACCCCTTCATAGATCATTCAATTTTAGACTTGTCACTCTAGATGAGAAATTCCTTTTAAAGTTTTAAATTATAGATGTAATCTCTTTGTGAAGCTCAGATGTGAAGCAGTGGCCAAGCTGGATTTAACATGGAGTTTAATATGACCATAAAGAAGCCGTTACCTGCTGCTAATCAACTTGTACATATATAGCGCTTTTCTAGCCTTCCGACCACTCAAAGTGCTTTACAATACATGTCATTCACCCCATTCACTCACATTCATACACTGATTCCGGAGGCTTCCATGCAAGGTGCCATCCTGCTCATCAGGATCTGATCTAATACGCATTCACACACACACACACACATACACAGATGGCTATGCCTTTGGGAGTAATTTGGGGTTCAGTAGCTTGCCCAAGACCACTTCGGCATGCGGACTGGAGGAGCCAGGGATCGAACTGCTGATCTTCTCACATCTCGTAGTATTGTGCAGGGTTTGACGAAAAATGCAATCCTCTAATAATCTGGTTTAAACAGATTATATTCACTTATTTATTGGATCGCACTTTGTCACTGCAGTGATTAATCTGAAAGCAGCAGTCATACCTCTGAGGCTTTGACAGCAAGCCAATGACTAAAAAAAAGGAGGTGTGGAACTTTTACCACCAAGAGGCCTTCCGAGGTCTAACCAGCTCAAGTATGGTCCCATTGTATTGCTGTGTGTCTCTGGTGTATGTGTCAATATGTGTAATACCCAAGTGGATCTAAATGGACCTGTTATCAGCTCTGATCATACCGTGTGTCGTAACCATTAAGGGAGAAAATGTGTTTTTTGAGCCAAGGCAGAAGGTGTGAACTGTGAAATGATGGAAAATTCTATGTGTTTCTGGTCTTTTTGACTGCTGCTCGTTAATTGGTGGAGGCATTGGCAGGAATGTGTATCGCACCACCCGCATGTGTATGTGCATGCATGTGCACGAGAACAAACAAAACAGGGACCCAGTCATAAAAACATTGCTCCATAGTATTACTGGTGGTCAAAATTTAAACACGCTGAGTTTGGGTCTCTTTTCCAAGAGGCCGTTTTGGACCCTTGAAGACCTCTATTGTTCATTCTGGTAGTAGCCATTTTGCTCAGAATTTGGACAGAAAAACTCCAGCAACATGGAGACTACATTTTTCCATGACACATACATACAGTGTTGTTACCCTTTGCATTCAGGACCATGTCCATTTCATGATGAAAACATCAAATATTTGCTTGGACAATGAAGATGCTAATTGGATGCCCATTAGGAACTAGCATCACTGAGAGTCTCATCTTTCATGATGTATAATGACTTCACATTATCAATGATCAGTTTTTTTTAAAAAAGTTTAAGTAGTCTCAAGAATTCCAGTAGCTGGAGTATTACCTAGCTGTACTTGTCAAGATGTAAGATCGGTAATCATTCATGTTGGCAACTCTGATCTTTCCCAGCCAATCTGATTCAGTGACCTTGCAGCCATCAGCCTCATTTTCCAACCACCCTGAATTTTAGTTACACAGAGTTTGGATGTCACAGACATCACGCTTTATATGTTGAGAAGATTCTCCTGTTAACATTGAAATCATATGGTAGCTGTCCCCGTGATCCTCCACAGGCCCCAGGCCCAGTGTCAGGCTCCGTCAGCAGGGACGATCATTAGCTGCCTCCCTGAGGAGCTGTTCCCCCCTCAGCGTCTGCCCCACTTCACCCTCAGCCCTTTGTGGCTCCTGCTGATAAGGCTGAGCTAATATCTGCTCAGTCGCTGGCTGCATGGGAAATGATAAACACAGACTGAGCTGCTGTCCACTCTGTCAGGACAATAGAAACTGGAATCTAGCCCCCGGGCTATTGTTATTCTACAATAGAGGATAGTGTATGAACAGCCAAAATCCAGGGCAGGTGCTTGAAACAAAACACAAGACAGTGAAAGGGTGACAGATTGACTTAGTGGTTACAATAGCTGTGCCATAAACAAAATGTCACGGTTTCCACCCTTGCTACAGTCAGTGTCCAGACTGCTAAAATGCCCTTAAGAAAGACAGAACTAAAAATACCTCTGATCCATGTCCATTTCAGCATTTCGAAATTTATATCATACAGATGTTTTAAAGTTATCGTCCTTAAACCTGCAATAACAGATTTTTCTGCCACTTGGTGGAAGCAGGAACAAGCTGTAAATGTTGACATATCCTCACATTTTAAGTTGATTTGGTGAACATGTTAGCAAAGTTGTCTTTTTACACATTATCATTATTTTGAGTCATGTTTCTGGCTACCTGGCAAAGTCTAATATTCCCCTTTGGTCTCTACCAACTCCTGAGGGAAATATCTGGCTCTTTAGCTACTTGTTTGTTTACCAGCCGGTTGCTAACTTTGTCTGTCTGCTGTTTGGTTCTGAGCAGCTAGTATTTTTGCTGGAAACAGCTACCTTCTAAGGCCGAAAACGCTGATGAGAGCAGTGCGAGTGAACCAAAACAGTAAAGTTTTGGTGCCGGAAAACCAAAACAATGAACTGAAAGACATTAAAATGTTCCATAGAGTTGAGGGGAACTGCATAGTTGGTTGTGAATTCTCCCACTGGCTTTTGTCATCTGTATCACGTCCAGTTAGTGCATTCATTCTTGCATCACAAAGCTCTTTAAGGGCAATTTGAGAAAGGCAGAAAAATTACGATACAGAGAAGCGATTCCAGAATTGATATATAAGAAATGGTTACAGCTGAAAAAAGCTGGCCATAAATAGTATCACAAATGGGGGTTGATATGAAAATCTTAAGGATATTAATAAGGATAAGGATATTAGTAATAAGTAAAATAACAAAAAAACAAACAAACAAAAAAAAATGAGATTACAATTTTTACTTTTCCTTATTGGTTTGAATTGAAAAGAGTAGAATTGTATTCCCACCAAAACATGTAATGACTTTTAAAATCAAAGCTGTTGGACAAAGTGGAGGAAATTTGACTTTGCCAAAATGTATTTTCTCTCCCTGATATAGATAGGCTGACCCGTGATGAGCTCTTGGTGTTGGGATTTTTACCTCTTGCTGTCTTTGTCTGTTTTGTATTGTTATATAAATAAAAAAGTCAGTCACTTAAGAAATGATGACTAAAAGTAGAAAAGTAAGACCCAGGTGGTAAAAGGGGTCTAATCAGAGGGCACAGAGACACCTCACCCTGTCCACCTTTCACATTTCACCCTTTGTGTTGTATTTCCAGAAGTGTGTATGAGTAGTAGGCAGATAGGGATTTAGGGTAGAGGAGATGCTGACGCATGAAGGAGCAGAATAAGATGCAGGGATTTCAGAGAAAATAACTTTGGTAGCATTCATGAATTGGCTGTTTGTCCTTCTGTAATCACACTCATCTTTCCGGAGGTTCTGAAATTGCTTTTTATATTTGAGTAAACAACTGATTACCATTTTTCAAAATGTCTTTTTCAAATGGTGGATATCATTTTGGAATATTTATACAAAATCTGATAAAAATCTGATAAGACTCTTAAGTTTGATAAAACTTTTATTGTTCAATGACAATTACAAAAGATCTACTGTTACACCAAGCCGCCTTGCCATCAAGGCCGTAACCACGATTTCAGAAACACTAAATACTACCTTACCTTTATGTACTCCGTTAACCATGTAGTTAAATTGTCTATAGATTTTATATATAGGGCCACCAGGGGCGGGCTTACGAATGTTTTCAAAGCAAAGCAAAGCCCTGAATCTTTACTCTTCATTATGCGTAGCAATTCTCGTACTAGACCCCGATCATAGCTTCGTAGGAACCAATGTTTTTTTGTAATGGAATGATTCTAGCGAAGTATGTTCCAAATATTATATAAGAATACAGAACTTGAATAACACACAGTTTTATCCATGTTCAATCATATTTAATTATGAAGAAGTGAAACACTGCAGTAGGGTATCAGTGTGTTTCTTATGCAAATCCGCATTAGTGTTCTGCACAGATTAAAATCAGACTGCATTAGAAACAAGTTTAATTACCTCTTCAGTTGGTGTTGGTGGGGACTTAAAACTGGCTTTAAAAAGAAAAATAACATTTGAAAATCCTTAAACACATTTGATTAGATTTCCATAATTGTGGGAAATGACTGATTCCCACAATGATTCGTTTAGTGCTAAAGAGGCTCATTTCCGGCAGATTTCTTGCAGATATTCTCCTCATGTCATTACCTCTCGTCCCTCCAACCATGAAGGTTCAGTCTCAAGCATCACTGAGTCACACAAAGTCATTATTAACATCATCTCTTCATGAATGCTAATAGTTTTTTTCTAATGAAGTTGGTCGTCTGTCTGTCTGCTCGCCTGTAATGTAATATCTCCACATTTCTTTAGATTTCATTAAGCAGCTGAATGTAAAAAGTCCTCAGAGAGACGGGAACAAAAGAAGCACACATATAAGCTTAATTGTGTACAGTAAACACACACATACACACACTACCCATGTGTGTGTTCTTGTCAACACAGGAACTCCCTCACACACACACAAGACCTCTTCTCTGACTCTTGCTACCAGTTCTGCATGGTAATCGTACTCCCCTTAATCATTAAAACACCCTCACACACACTTACAGCCCGACAGGCTTCTCTGCTGACTCCTGCTACCAGATCTGCATGATGATTACACTCCCCACAGTGAGCTGCATGTCAACACTCTGCATGTCCACATGCAGCTTACTCATCCAGAAGCCTCATCAAATGAAAAAGGGAGAATCTGATCCTTAGATCTGTCTGTACACAGCACAGTGTGGCTCCAACTACTTCATACTACTGGTGCAAAGCACTTTGGGAAGTCGAACGCTACATAAATCTGCCATGTTCCCTCTGTTCTGTCTGTATGAAGCTGTAATGTGTCATTCACATCATGTAGGACGCAGGGTAATGAAAGTTCCCCTGGTGATGAGTTCACATGTTCATGCCACCCGACAACTCAAGAAGCTACTTTTGCTGATATTTTACTGATGAGTGTCATTTACAGACTGAATGAACAGTTAGCATTAAGACACAATGCAAAATGATGTGCCTTACATTTGGTGTAGTTACCTTGATTGATGGACTTTAGGCAATATAAGGAATCCATGTTTATTTGCTTTTCATACACTAGTATTGTATAGTGTCAAGAAAGATATGTCGTGGCGGCCGTAGGGGTTGAGTCGCCAAACAGTAACTGCGACATCACTGGTTTGAGTCCACCTAAGGACCTTTGTTGCATGTTGTTCCCCATCTAACTGGTTAACAGTTGGGAAGAGGGTCAACTTTACTAAGATATCTCTTACTTATAAATAATAAAAAAAAAAACATGTTCCAGGGTGTTTATGGAATTATTTTTCGATGATAAAAAAGACACTCACAGCTACTTTACAACAGGTAGTTCAACAAATTTTATACTGTTTCGTCTTGAGACTTTGATGGGTAAAAACACATTTGGTAACACTTTCTATGAACGTCATGTTTATAATGCATTATAAGCACATTCATAAGACATTATAATGCATTTATAAGGCTTTATAAAACTCTTTATAAATGTTTATAATCATGCATGACAACTTATAACAAGGTTTATAAAGTTTTAGCACATTATAACTACCATAACTTTATAAAGACACATAGAGAACTGCTCTAATGTATCACAGATTATAAATTCTAAGGTTCTGAAATGGAATAATGTCTTATAATTATCAATAATACGCTATAGCCTGACTTTGTGAGCTTTAATTAAAGTGACTGTATAAGGTTATTAAAAATTGTATGATACTATAACACAATTATGAGGACTTACGAGCAGTATTTGCTGGCAAAGTGTAAGACAAAAAAACCAAAATCCACAATGATTATCAAAGCCATGTCAAGTCTTTATTTTCCAAAACACACAACTTCACATTTTAATTAAAACAGAAAATGGCACCATCACACCAAACACAGTGGCCAGTGGTACAAGACTGGGGTAGTACCGGGCAATCTCCCAGCACAGGTGTGAATGTGCAACAGAAAGTGAAGCAGGGTGTTGCTGTAAGTGAGCATGTGAGCTCAGCCAACCTACACTGGGTAACTAAAAGTTCAAATAAAAAATAACAGAGAGTCTCTTTAGAAAACAAAATCAATGCAATCCCAGTTTAAGGCTTTTATTATCCACTGGTGAGGAAAGGTTGCAAATAGGTACCTAGCTTTTCCACAATTATGAACAGCATGTTTCCTAATGTCATGCAACAGCTGACCAATAACATGAAATCTATGTTTCCTGCAATTTCTAATAACCTTATACAGTAAGTCACTTTACTTAAAGCTATTAAAGCTATTAGCTTAAGCATATTATCGATGTTTACAAGACATTAATCCATTTTAGAATTTATAATCTGTTATGATACGTTAGAGCAGTTCTCTATGTGTCTTTATAAAGTTATGGTAGTTATAATGTGCTGTGTAGCCCAGGACTCAGATTCTTCTTTCAAACACTTTGGCATGGGGGTATAAAGCATTATGAATGCTGAACTTATAATACATTATGTCCACCACTTACAGTACTTTATAAACCTTGTTATAAGTTGTATAATGTGTGATTATAAACATTCATAAAGAGTTTTATAAAGCCTTATAATGCATTATAGACTTGACCTTCATAGAAAGTATTAACACACATTTCTTTATTCTGCTTCTGTACAATTGAAAAATCTCCCTTCAAGCCTAAAACTGATCACATCAAAGCACATCTTCAAAGTGAAGCCTGATTCATATTGTGAAGAGAGCTCGGAAGATGTAGGCTGTGCCTCTCCGTTCTGAACTGCTGTTATTGAGTTATTCTGTATTTTCAATCATCAAACAAATTCAATCAATCATCTCACTCACCTCATTTCCTGTCATCTCTCTACTGTCCACTATCGATGAAGGCATAAAATACCCTCCCTAAAGAACAGACACACTGTAGTTTAACAAAAAAAAAGATTCCCAGTTGAAAGTACCGCTGTAACGGTAGCGTGAACAGAATTATAATCTGGAAACTGGTTAATACAGTTATATACACACTGTATATAAATATATACTGTATAACTCCCATATGACATGAATGCAGAACTAGCAAAGGTTCAAGAAAGACTCTCACCTACCTGTTTGCATATTTAAGGTTGTATATGCTTCCATCTATGTGGCTGACACTCAGTTTGGTAACATGTAAAAGCCAAGCAGGCAAGTGTGTCAGTGCAGACCTGGTTTGAATCGAATTCTCAAAAGTATCAGTAGAAAAGAATTGCTGGTTCATTTTTTCACTTTATAGCTATAAAATACAACTTAACCACATTTTTGTTAAGTTTCATCCATCGATCCATGACCCTAATGATTGGGAAAGTTGTAATGTGAACTAATCATAATGCAGTGAGAACAGATAACTGATATATGAATACATATGAAGAATAATTACGATAATATCTACTCAATACAACGCTTTAAAATCTGATATTTTGAATGTAACACATGGCACAATAGCATAATACCTCTGCAGTAAATCCAGGTTGGTTTGACAGGTCTGAAGTGCTTCCGGCTTCTTTCCGAAGGAATATTACAGGCATTTAACTTGAATGTGATTTGCCCATTTGAATATTCATTTTCTGAATGGATTAATAAAGACTAAATTGACCCTGACTAAACTGACCCCAAGTCTTTGAAATTCATGGTCTCAGTTCACTCCTTAATACAGTAAATGGTAATTTAATGCTCAGCGTAGCTCCACTCTCCCGTCTTTGCTAACTGAACTTACCTCACTGTGAAATCCGGTGACCTCTGAATTGTGTGTGTGTGTCATTGAGCCCCACAGTCTTAAATGCCCTTGGTAGTAGCTTTTGTTTTCAGAAAGCTTCCATGAAAGCAGTTCAAAGTGAGAGAAAGATCTCTATTAACCTCTTAACCTTCAGTATTCTCAGTGTTTCTCACTAATTCCTTTTAAAGTGAGATAAAACATTCTTTCCTCTTTCTCTACTTTTCCAAGGTTTCTTTGAAGCAGTATCAGGCCTGTACTGAGTTAAACATTCAAAGATGCTATTTCTCATGACTCCTCTGTAAAACTCAGTTTCATTCATTCAAATTGGACCAGTTTGGGTTTGAGTGCCATGTTGCAGGGCACTTATGAAGCAGCAGTTGAGGAAAAGGAGGTCAGAGGATTCTTTTTACTGTGTGTCTCTGTTGTAGCCGTCACAGGTTGTCATTAGACTAATTGATTGGTTGCCAAACGTCAAGGAGGCGGGTCTTACCTAACATGAACCTGTCAGAGGGCAGACGCCAGAGAGAAAGAGAGATGGGGGAAAGAGATACAAAAGCATTCAAATTTCCGTGCTGCTGTTAGTGAGAAATGTTTTGCTGCCGTGATGGACAATGAATGATAACGATCATCCCTGAAGTATTTTGGCTTAGCTCGGTGCACAGTTGACGACATGAGAAGAGGACTACAGTGAGCTGTGAGTCGACACTGCAAGTGAAACAACTCCAGAAAGCGAGTTAAGCTCGCTGGGGTTCGGGTAAGCCCTGCATCCTTTGCTGTTGTTGGCAATTAAGGCATTAAGTGAATGTTGTGGCCTATTAGTAGCTGGTAGAGCCATCAGGCTAAGTGGTAATTAAATCCCCTTGCAATCCCACCTAACAACTAATCATTTTCATATCACCACCTGTGCTGTCACACTATGCAGATTTATACAAAAGTTGCATTCTCTGATGTAGAGCTCCCCTAGAAACGTAATAATCTAGTAGATTAGTAGATGTTCACTCATTGATGATCTCAGAAAGTTCCTTGATGCCGGCACTACTGAATTGCTTTTTTATTTTTCATTCATTTTTCATTTTTTTGTTTTGGTTGTCTGTGTTTTTCCTCTCCGTGTTTCTGTTCAGCAACCTAATACTAAAATAAAGTATTAAAATAAAGAGACACAATATAAGATTAAATTCAAACTCTCCCAAAATCCACTATCACACTATCTGTCCTCTGACATACACAGATACACACACATTGCAACCTGTAGTGTGCAGAGCTGCTTCTCATTACTTGTTGCCTCATTCTCTCTTCACAAGAATGCAGACTGAAAAATGACACAACTGAATAAGTCATAGAAATTAAATTTTCATTCTATATGAATTCTGTATGGTGTAACTAATTAATGTTTCATCATAACTCCATACGAGAGTGTTGTATAATTCATGTAGGGATCCAGCATTTGTTTGTTTTGGATTGCTTGTTTCTCTGCAGAGGTTTGGTGACACTGAATCCAGTGAAAACAATCAGTCAAAGAGAGCAGAACTGAGAATATGAAGCCAGCTCTCGCTGCTGTCTTAACTTGGTGAGATATCTAGATTTGCTAATGGACTGCAGTGTGGTGAGTTACCAGTTCTGTATGGTCCTGGTTCAGACAGATACGAACTGTCTACTGTACATGATGAGAACGAACAGAATTGAACACATTTCTAATCTGTGTAAACCTTAACTTTTTAGGAGTCCCCATTCTGCAGTTGTGTAGGCAGCTAGATGAATGTCTTTGTGTAAAGGGGAAACACATCTTAGACATTTCCAGTTACATTTTAAAGTCATGGCAAACGCTGTTATACGCAGAAACTATCAATGAGAGCATCCGCAGCCCCGTGTTATTCTGTTGTTTTGGATGACAGAGCTCATAAATGTCTGCTGGCTGTAGCTGTGACACAGATCGGTGCTAGAAGGAACAATATCAGATCAATGCAAACATTTCTCCAACATGCCTGAGGGTGCAGCTGTCTCCATCAAGGGCAAATGGAAGCAAATAATAGAGCAGATTAGCATAAAGTGTCGAGAAACAGCTCAGGGATTTGTCGCCACACTTCTACTGCACACTGTCTCCAGTAAATGTATTCACGGCATAAAATAACAGGAGGAAAAACACGTCCTCCTAAACTTGGGGCTTCAAGGCTGAATGGTTGTTTTG
>NTHP01000303.1:1156263-1177694 GCA_003416845.1 Oplegnathus fasciatus
GAGCTTCGCTGTCTTGCCTGATTACTCCCAACAAGTTCCACTTCTCCACTCATTTGCTGTCAACAAGTTCCAGTGGAAAACATCACACGCTTTGATTTCTGAAGTCATTTGCATAATAGCTGCCCTCTCTGGCGCTATGAGCCTCTGGGGGAGACAGTTTCTTTTTCTCTGTCTTACATCCTGTAATTTCTACCAGAATCTCAAACCTCGTGGTGTAGGACAGAGAAGGCTGTCTTATTAAGAAGGAGAAATCTGTAGTCTGTGAAGATGGAGGAGGCGTGCTGGCAGAAAGTGGAGATGTTTGTGTGTGTTAAACTGCTTTGGAAGGAAAAGACGATGTTTTCTCCATGTTTCTACACTAATCGCTGCCTGACTTAAACCTGCCAGAGCAACACAACAGTCCTGGAAATCACAACAATGTGAATTAAAGTGGGGGAATCCTTTTTCTCCGTGTAATACAAGTTAACAGGTTTAACTGTGGAGCTGAGAATAATGCTGGGATGCTGCAGAGAGAAGCAGAGATGCTGAGAGAGAGACAGGCAGTCATTCAGAGTTATGTAAATTTCCAGAAGCTGTTTCCAGTAATCATTTCCATTGTAGATTGTGGTGTAATTGTGCTGCTGTTGGCTGCTGATAAACCTTTGGAAGAGTCTGGTCTCCACTGGATTCTATCAGGAGGCCGTCAGACAGGAAGCCTTGGCTCAGCCAGCCAGCCAGGAGGGTTTTTTGGTAGCAGTACTTTTTCCTCTTTGTCTCTGCACCAACAAGATGACGCAGCATGTAAAGAGAAGACTGAAGCAGCAGACAGAGACAGATATCAACACCTCAGTGTCATCATATGTACATGCAGCTCGCTGCACGCTGTTATCTGCGGCAGCTCACAGTACTGAGAGCGCATGGACTCTGAGTTTAGATGGTCCCAGTGGAAATAAAACCACTGACTGTGGAGGAGATGCTCGACTCGTTGAGCTTCACAGGACTTCTGTGTCTGTTTCTCTGCTATCTGTGGCTCAGTCAAACACTTTGCTGACAGTTTCTCTCCAGTCACTTAAAGTTTTAACAATGAGAGATATGATGGTCGCGAAGAAAGAAAGAGTTCAGAAAAGTTAGAATATCTGTTATCTGTAAAACTAAACCTGTCCAGCATCAAACTACAGGAGTATGGGGTACTGCGACCGTTGCTACAAGCCATCCAGTCCTTATATAACCAAAGCGAGAGCAGTGTCTGTATTCTCGGCACAAAGTCAAATACGTTTTCGGTTAGTGTTGGCCTCCACCAGGGTTGCCCCTTTTCCCCAATTCTGTTTGTGATATGCATGTCCAACTAGTAGGATACCCCTAGGCAGACCCAGAACACGCTGGAGAGATTTCATATCTCATCTGGCCTGGGAACACCTCGGGATCCCCCTGGAGGAGCTGGAAAACGTTGCTGGGAAGAAGGACATCTGGAACACCTCGCTTAGCCTGCTGCCACCGCGACCTGGCCCTGGATGAGTGGAAGAGAATGGATGCATGGATGGATGTTTGCAACATGTTCGTGATAGGAACTTAAGAAGGTGATTATACCGTATGTCGGCATTATTTACAGCCAAAAAAATCAATTCATGCAGGTTTTAGAAAAAGTTGTCCTTCTCTACTATGAATAATGCAGTTTCCATTTTGGCCAATCATGAACCAGCATGACTCCATATCTTGACATGAACGACTGGTGCTCCTTGGGCCAATTAGTCTTTGAAAACACTTCAATCAGGTGGTAAGATGCATGATTTCCTCAAGTGTCAAACAGCAGTGTATTAAATTTGGCAAGAGAAAGACCAAAAATCCCTACACAGTGCTGTCTCCTTTCCAATTTTTTTATTTTATGCGGACATGACTGATGACATTTCCACCACAGATGATTTTCTTCAGGTAAAGGTGAGGATGTGAGCACACATCATCATGCCCTAATTAAATAATTGGTGAAATACATATAGGAAAAAAATGGCCAGTCTTCAACACAATGTAAATGTCAAAAATATATTGTATTGAATGCTGTGCAATGCTTATTGATTTCTACAGTGTTAATCTGGCAAATAAATCAGCATCAAACAGGCAAAAACATGCATTTTATAGTTCAAGGTACTTCTGGATAATGCATGAACAATACACCTAACAATTAAAATCTTGAATGTTTATAAAAAAGTATACAGTAAGTACCAAGATTGTCTCAGGTACGAGTCACCTTCAAGGATGTGTGTGTCTCTCTTTGAGATTATGACTGAAATTTATGAAAATAGAAATGAAAATGGTGCAAATGAGCAATAAAACTAATAAAAAACAAATAAAACTATCATTTCCCCAAAATCATAAACATCCATTCTGTGTGTGAGCACCAGGTTTAAGGATCTCCTCCTCTGATTTCATTTAAAGGACAAATAACTCATCCGCTGGCTTTATGTATTTGCTTTAAGCTTAATAAACTTAGTTCACCCACTGCAAACAAATTAAAAACATTAATAATTAAAATGTTGATTAACGAGCAATATTCACAACACTAAACCTAAATGTCTGCTCTTTAGCTCTTCATGTATTCAGTCATGCTTTAATCAGTGGTTTTAAAAGAAAATCCTCTTCACTAAATAGGTTTCTGTTCAGTTTACTCAGGCATAGTGGAGAAGGACAGAGCTGTTTGATGACTTGGTGGCTTTAATTTTTAATTACTCTTAAGGACTGCCTGAAAGTCCCTCAGTGACCTGTGGTTGGAGAGGAATGGAGGAATTATGTGAGAAGGTGGATAATCACACAAAGAAATAAAGTTTATGAAATAAGGTGCAGCTCAGTGAAATACAATGTTAAAAATAGAAAATAATTTACACATGAAAGGAAAAACACAAGGAAAGAAAGAAGATCACATATCACAAAATCACACATCTCATGTATAAAGAATTCATGGGTAAAATTTTATTTCACATTAGAAATGGAAAACAGTTCAATTCTAACATATTTAATCCTGTAGCAAATGATAAATGAGCCACACATTTCATACCCAAAGGCAGTTTAATGTTCTCTACATAATGTATAAAAGACATTAAAAATACAGAATAATACATTTAAAATACAAATTAAAAGGATAGAAACAAAATAAAAAATTTAAAAGATGAGATGTCATTGAAAATGAGGTGGAGGCGAGCTAAAGCTAAAATATATACAGTGTGTGAAATTCAGACTTCACATGGAGCTGCTTTGTGACTTCACAGCCTGAAAAGTCAATTAATCACTTCAGAGGACTGACTGAAGGCTGTGACCTGAAACAGAGTGACTGTTAACCACCGACCCAGTTGAGGGTCATTGAAAGCTGATCGGATCAAAGCTGCCACTCCTGCAGTGCAGAGGAGACAATAATAAGAACCCATTAACAGAGTAATTGGGGATAATTAATGGCAACTCATAAACCCTCTCATCTCTTCCAGTAAATCTGTTTTACAGCAGTATTTGTTGTCTAGTTCTGTAATGCATCTTTCATTGTTGTCCTGTTGTGTATGTTATGTCTGGATTGTCTTTATGTCACTACACATTCAAGGCCCTGATAATGTCAGCGCTGATTCTTGGACATTTGATGCACTTGGTAAAAATATGCAGGATATTCAGATATTATGGTAAAAGTTCCAAAACAGAGGCTCACAATCTTGCAAGGAATTGTGTTACATGAGCTGACGGATTGACAGAAACTCTGTTGGGAGCACCAAAAATAGTACAAAAAGTTCACTAACGGTAGGGTGAAATTGTACAATTGTTCTATGAATATTCGCTCTATTTCCCGTTCATTTCTAATGAGCCTGCACAACATTGATGCTCTGTGTTCACAAATGGAGAAGTCTTTATTCTAGTGTTCATCATTATATTCAGCACACTATTAGACTACTAACTGTAGCGTCGCTGTCATGCCATTTACAGTTTGTGATCGCTCTGATCAATATTTATTTATTTCCCGCCTCTGAAACATGACATTTTGGGGGGTGAGTGTGGGGAAATCTTGTTGAACGGAAATGAGATGTGATCGTATCTTAAAGGATAAACTCTGAAATAATGAGGGTCTATCAAGCTGATTGCCAATTAGCAGCATTTGTCAGCTATTAAAGAGCCGTAGAAATCAACACTTTGATAGAACTAACAGAGCCCCAAAGAGGCCACATTGCCTGTGCCCAGTCTGCATTTGCATCATCAAAAAAACCCTGCAAATTTATTTATGTATGTAATATGTTAGGGTCAGTGGGAACAAGTTATATATCTTGGGGGTTGACCAATAAAGCTAACCAGCATACAACCTAAGATGACCCACTTGGCTGATCGTGTTTGCAATTTTGATTTGGTACATCAAGTTGATGTCCTTTTACATTAAAACAGCTGTATGATGTTTCCTGTGGCTCTGGAGTAGCTTTCCATAACCCCTCTGAGAAATTAACCCTATGTGATGTGATAGTGATGTCATGGTTATCTTGGGTTGGGACTGGAGACTACAGTTTTTTTAACAGAAAGCCTGTGTTGGAAATTGAGGAGGTTTTAAAGATGTAGGCATTCACCAGGCAGGGAGGGTCTAATGCAAAGATGCTAATGGTAGCTTTATGGGAAATGTAGGATCCAGTGTTTTTGGAGATTTACCCATCAGGGACTAAAGGACAGGATATCTTATCCTTTGTTGCTCTGTTTAATTTTGATTATTCTTCTTTAATCTGTCTCTTGCGAGTCCCCCAATATTTTATAGAAGTGCAATACTAAATCACTGCTGTTCCACTTTTTTTGCTTGTTTTTTTGCTTTTCTGGAGGAAATACTTAAATGTTTTGAACCTTTAGCCTATGATAATTAATTCAGTGAATCTGCATAAAAAGTGTTAATTAATTTAAATTAAATTAATTAACTGTTCATCACTTATACTCACTCCTGGGGTATTGTGAGTTAAAAGGTTGAAAGCACTAAGTAGAAATCATTATACTTCATCATACTTCAGCACCACGGAAAGCGACAGAGCTTTTAACCAGCAACTGTTTGCTGCTGCAGACACACCTGCGTCTCATTACTTGTTAACCAGATAATGATGTCATTAGGGAGACTGATCGACAGCTAATGAAGCAACTGTGTTACTCAGATACTAAATAATAAACCCGCAGCTATACACAAGAGAAAGCTGTTACAACTGTGGATGTCTGGCTCGCTGAGGAGTCTTTATCTGCTGCAGCTGAGTGTTGATAAAACAAAAATCCTCGCAAGCGTCAACAGGCTTTGTTTCAAGCTCTCCCAGGAAAGCAAGTCCAAGGTCATCTCATCACAACAACAACAACAACAACAACAACAACAAGAGGTGTTTCTGCCCAATGGGAGTTGGACTTGTTTGGACTTGACTGGAGCTTGTTGAGGTGGACGGGCATCCTTGGCTAAACTCCAGTTTCAGTGTCTGAACAGACAGCGAGCTCTGATAAAAGAGAAGCTGTTACAACTCTTCTGTTGCTGTTAATCTCAAAACAACTACTTCCAAAAACAGCTAACTTTGTGAGATTAAAAACAAAGTGCTGCAGTTTCAAATCTGAATAAAACAGCACTTCAGTCAGAGACTTTTCCTTTACTTAAAGATATAATCTCAAATTTAAATAAATGTCTTTTATGTCACTATCTATGGCCAAATGAGGCAACACAATGGTGACTGAGCCTACGGTCCACTGATGAAAGCCCTTGCATTCACAGAAGCAGTGTACTGTTTTTCCCGGTCTCTGTTTGCGTTGCAAGTAAACAGTTACTATGGCTGAACACACAAAGAAAAGGTTGATGACAACAGACGATGAAACTTGGGCAGTGAGTTCCAAAAACACACATGCAATTATTGCTTATCGCTATAGGTGCAGCGAAAGACAACGAAATTAAAATCTTCGAGATTATAACTTTAAAGGTACTAAATGCGACATTCAGAACCAGTAGTTGTCACAGTAAAGCACAGCATCTCAGACCAAAACAAACGGGCTCAAATGGACTTCATTCATTCGTCTTTAAATAGTCTATAAATAAATAGTAATAGTAAATATTCAACTTGAGTGAAATGTGTGCGCATATCATGGGGCTGTGCAGAGTGTTGTGCGGGGAGGACTGGGCGGAGCGGACCAGCGCTGCTCACCGACAGACAGCTGCTGAGCGCGGGGAGCTTTAGAGGAGAGAACAGAGGGTGGAGCCGGAGCGTCTGAAGGAATAAACACCTGGAGTCACATCAGAGTCTGCTCTGCTCTGTAGACTCTTAGTTTTGTTTAAATATTGCTGCTGTTCTGTGAAAAACATCTCCAAAATGTCAGAGAGAAACAGCCCTGTTTTCAGCTATCAATGCTAATGTTTAATTAATACTTAAAAACTAAAGACTTTTTAAATGGTTTATCTAGCTTAAGAAGCAGGATGTCTTCCTCTACCCAAAAAATAAAACAATCACCAAATTTGGAAATACATAGTTTGCTGCTGTGGGCATCATCATTGCAAACTGTGCTTTCTGATTTTTTCCCTTCTGAACTGAAAGTCTTTAGTAGTCAGTGTGTCTGTTTGTGTTTCTGTCTTTTCAAGCCCAAATGGTTGTTTCTTCTCAGTGAAAAATCTGACATTTGAAACATTATTCCATCCAGTATAATAATAAGATTTCTTTTTTTTAAATCACATAAACAGACTGATGTTTACTTTTAGGAAACAGGAATCCATAAATTGACAGCAGGAGCTTATACCCAGTGGAAGCAGACAACAGCAGCGTTGATTATCACTTTACATATAAACATTAAAGCGCTGTAGTCTGTATTCATACCTATGAATGTTTTGAGAACAGACACAGCTGAGCCTGCATGCTGTGTGAATTCCCAGCTGGTTTTACACCTCTCTGCACAACATTTTAATGATGAGCCGTCTGCTGGTGGAGAATTTCTTGTTGACTGTGTTTTAAAAAGAGAAGCAGAGGACCCTTAGTGCCACACATCGGAGACAGAATCAGCTAAAGGACGAGGTCAGCGCCGCACAGACGCTCTCACGCGCTGCCAGACAAACACACAAACAGGAAGCAAACATTCAGGACAAAGTCTCCAGCAGGAGGGTTAAAATGATAATAGCTCTGGATGGTGGAGCTGCTGATGGACGCTTGAGTGTACGTGTGGAAGCTGATGTGACTTAGTGTGATGAATCATGTTTTTATCATTGTTCTTTGTCCCTACTTTAGTCTCTAAGTATGTTTTCCTCACAGTAGGCAATTAAAGGGAAAAAAAGATTGTCACTTTGACAGGATTAATGCTCGCTCTGAAGTATTGTTTTGTGATATTTCAGGCTCAGCTGGCTTTATTCTGACATGCCCAGTATCTTTTCCTCTATTTCAGGGTTTTGCTTTTATGTTAAATTATCAGGTGGGGATTTGAGTGTGACAGTGTATCTGTCATATTGTAAAATGGTATGAAATTGTTTTGATTTGTTCATTTTCATCCCTTATGTGTGACAAAATTAATCAAAACTACAGAAGAAAATTATGATTTTAGCATGGCTCTAAGGATGGCAATGCTGCTCTGTCTGTCCACCACTTTGGTCCAGACTGAAATAAATCATAGGATGGATTGCTCTGAAATCTTGTACAGACATTCATGTTCCCCAGAGGATGAATGCTAATGACTTTGGTGATCCCCTGACTTTTCGTCTAGTGTGACCACGAGGTTATTACTGTATTTATGCTTTTATGTGAAATGTCTCAACTATTGGATGGATTGCCATGAAATCTGGTACAGATATGCTGACATTAACATTTAGCTTGAGTACAGACTCTTAAACCGGGCAGACGCTGTACAGATTAAGCCAGATTTTCCGAGTTGTCCCTAATTTTTAGAATCAGTCCGAATATCCAGATCCGGTTGTCTTTCGACCTGTTTGAGGGAGGTCACAACGGCGGATTAATTGCCTGAACAATCAACGATTTGGCTCTCGGCTGATCGGATGGATTTCTGGCAGGTCAGAAATGTTGGTCGGCTCTCTTGCAGTTTGAGCAGTTCCACGGTCTGATTTCCTACATGGCTTGTTTTAATATTATTGGAGTAGTATTCTGCATGTTGTTGTCTAAAACTAAAGTCTTGAGACTGCTGTGATATAAAACTTTATATATTAGCTTCACTGAAGAACAAACAATACTCTTTGCACCTTCTAGATATCTGCGGCACCATATTTTTCTTCTTACTTTCTGTTCATAGTAGAACTGCAACAAGTAACTTCTCAGTTTCTCTGTTTTTGCCAACATAATTGAGTCGTCTTATTTGAAAAATTGACTGCCACCCACATTGTTCCCAGTCAATTGATCTGTACAGTGTCAGTATATCTGGGCGTGCAGAAAGCCTGATTGAAACATGTAGTGTGAGTTAACTCAACATACAAGATCACTAAAAACACACAGGGTCTGCCCAGGTGAAGTCTTACCCTTGTCTAGTCTTATCCTTGAGTTTTTCCTCATCCTCCTCATATTCAGTGTACAAATCTGAAATTTAAAAACTGGGACTTGAATCTGGTTTGAATACAACAACACTGTCCTGTCTGATGTTTGTCTGGTCTCTGTAACAGCAGGCTCATATCTGCTCTTTGACTGTCTGCTGGATGCTTGGTGATACTAACCCGGCACCTGGCAGGGAGATTCTATCATGTTCCAGGGCGAGGCGAGGACATTTCAACCTGGAAATACCTAAAATCTCATTTCAGTTTCCCTCACAGTGATCACTGATGGTTCATCTTATCAAATGTTTCCTGCACAGAGATTTTGGGCGGGTCACTCTGGTCTGAGCCTCAGTCACTGGCCCGCTCGGTTTCCATAGAAACCATGTGGGGACAAGAGCATGGCCGGAGGACAAACAGGACATCTTCTTCTGCTCTTTTTCTTTTGTGTTGTCATTCTTTTATGGTGGCAGATCACAGTTTGTTGAATGTTGCCTGTTATCGCCTCTTCTTTCTCCCTTCCTTCCTTCTTTCTGGTCTGAACTCTAAAACCAAAAATAGCATACAGCATACTGCTGTGCCTGTGTATGTGCCTTAGACATACCTCTATTTAAATCTTAATCCCCCAGGGAGAGTGTTTCGCCCACATTTTGATTTTTCTTTTAACCACGTTGTCCCACTGAGGCTGCACATCTCTTTCATCCAGGATCAACACAAGCAGAAAGGTAGCAGATAAACAGCACAAAGCAATCAAAGTATGGCCAACAAAATAGTAGGATCAGAGGTTCAGATCTCATTTATTTAATGCCTGAAGTCAGTTTTATTTCCCTTTTGCAATGCTAAAGACTAAAAAAACTGATTCCAAACTGTGTTTTTCCTTGTTTTACAGCCGTTTAAGTCCCATGTTAACTATATTCTTTTAGTTGATAAATCCAAACCTGCAGTGCAAAGTAACAAAATCCAGTTATTAAAGTAGAGACAGGATTGTTCTTCATCCCACATACAACTGCAAAGCCAGCAGTGTTCCTGTTCAAACAACAGCTAAGAAGAACTCTTGCTATAGTCCTTTTATATCTACAGCTAGAATTCAATTATTAATGTGCATTGTAAGATACATCTGACGTTGTTGTTTGGGGATTATTTTCCTGTTGCTATGTGACTTCCTAAAATCTGTTTAAAACATGTAATTGAAACATTTTCCATGTACTGGGAGCTAAAAATGACAAAGATCTGAGTATTGTGGGGAATAGCACAACCTTTTCATTATAAGCAGGAGAAAAAGAAGCCGCTGTTTTGGACTGTTGACTCTCAGGGTTAGCTCCTAAATGCAGGGATATTTTAGCTGCCCCAAGGCCAATTAAATCAGGAATGGTATTATTAAAATGTCACCAATCGCCAGAAGTCACAGTGTCTTATTGTCAAGTTGGATGCTCAGGACTGCTATTGCAAAGTTTTTATTAGGTTCCTACTCGGTCAAATGGGATGACCATGACACACACATACACAAAACGATCAGTCTCTGTCTAAGTGCCTTGCTTGACCCATCCGAATACAAAGACAGATAAGGTTAAAACTTAAAGGCAGTCAGGAAAAGGTGACAAAGTGGCTGGTATTTATTCTGGGGCTCAATGAGGGAATGAGGAACAGGTGTGCAGGCAGGAGCAGTGTCAGGTGATGGGCAAAGGTGGGAACACACTGAGGGCACTTGGTGGAAAAAATGGGGAATAAAAGTCCTGAATCAATGTTTTATTGCCTTTCCTCAACCAAAGAGCAAAAGTGTAAGGAATGGATTAAACAGTGTTTGTCTGCTCTAATATAAGCTGCTAATGTGCCTGGATAATTAATTAACGCTACGTACAATAACATCCAAGTGTTAGGCCAACGAGTTAACAGATTAGCTGGCTACATCTTTATGTGGTGTCACAGGTTACATTAGATAATTTATTTGGCATTGACACATCCACTACACTGACAATACGTAACACTTTCATTTTCACGTCTGCGTGCTTCATCACTTGGAGAGGATGCTGACTTATTGCCTGGGACTTGTTAGCTTTAGCCTCAGTTTTTTATACTTCATAAAAAAAAGAGCAGGTGCTATTCTTTTTACAGTGGCTGCATTGATGTGCGTACAACTACGCTCCTGCTAACACATTAAAAAGTTAACCAGAGACACTTTTGTTAAATAGCTAGCTAAAGCCAAAAAGATCTGCCTGTTGTCAAGACATAGCGACGGTAACTAAGGGGGGTGGGGTTTAATGAACGGTCAATTATGAATACAGTGGATAGAATCAGATACTACTGCAAACATTTAGGGAGCTTTGGATAACATTATCCTCCAAATGTCAGATCTCGTATCCGACGTGCTTTCTGTTACACGGTTTTCATTGGTCATTAAAGTCGAAGATTTTCATTTAAATAAATGTCTGTTAAGTCACTATCTATCACCGAATGATTCAACACAATGTTGATAGAGCCTATGGCCCACTAATGAAAGCCCTTGCATTTGCAGTATTATGACCTGGGTGTCGGCAGCGACTTTCCTGGAAAAATCAACAACTTACAACTTTAAGTCTGCCAATGTGTTAAATATCAAAATGCAGGCCCACTTGTTCATTAGCACAGGCTTATAAGTGGAATATGCAAGACCTCTTTTTATTTATGTACAAAGTAGAAATGTCATGGATTGTATGTAAAAAGCAAGCAATGAAACTTAATGAAACAATTTATACTTCATTAAGCTGCATCTCATAAAGTCACCTTAAAATGGCCATTACAAGTGGTGACTGACCTTCCAAGAAAAACAACAGCATCGGATGCTGCCTGAAATCTTTATTATTCAAGTGACAAAGACATCTGGCATCCAAAGGAATTATGGTTCCTCTCTGTCTGGAGCAAAGGAAGAACGACTAAGTCTGCAGACCACGATGTTTCTGGAACCATAACCACATTGTTTTAGTGGTGTCAGATCTGAAAATTGTTTTATTTTTTCAGTGGTGACTGTAACAGTGTTTTAAGTATCAGCAGAATAACGATGAAAATTAACAGGTGATGAAGGTCGCCCTGTCCTGCACCTGAAGGAGCACTGTTTAATAAATGGTAAAAGGAAAAAAACACAGCCTCTCAGCCATATTTCAAAATAAACTGGGAGGGGGAGCCAGAGAGAGGAAATGAGGACTGGAAAGGACAAAAGAGCAACGGCTGAGGAGGAAGAGTGCACGGCAGGAGGTGAGGAGGAGAAAGGAAGAAGCATGTTGACTCCAGCCCTCTCATTATAAAGGTCATTAGTGGTTCCTCTCCTCTGGGTGCTGATTAATAACATCATTTGGATCAAAAGGCCGCTTAAATCAAGACCTCTGGATTATAGTTTAGAGAATAAGGTCATCAGAGAGAGAGGCAGAGAGTTATGAGGCAGCTCTCTCGCTGCAGTGAACACAACTTTCTGCTTTTGAATAAAAATACTTTTATCTTCAGACAGTAAGGTTTGCAAAAGTCTGCATGATTTTAAAACATGAGAGGTGTTTAATCATTTAAAGCCTTTGTAAAGCTCAAAACCCTAAACCTTCAAAAACAAACTACAGATGTTTGATCAGAAAGCAGCCGACGGCTCTTAACTACCCTGAATATGGAGAGAAATATCAGACAGGAAGCATTTTTCTTTGTATCGTCACCGCTGCTGTCTGATCTGGAACCAGCTGCTAATGAAGAGAAATCTAAATTCATAACGAGTCGGACTAATTCTCACCTCACGTCAGTTTGATTATTTATTCAGTCCCACCTTTTCCTCTCGTCCGCCTGTCTAATTTCATAAACCTGGCGGCACATTTGACTCTCTCTCTTTCTCTCACTGAGCAGTACACCTGGCTTAGTTTAAATTTTAATTTCTGCTCTCGGCAGTGTTCATTATGTGTGTAATTGTCCTGTTTCTTTAGCGGCTGACTTTGCCTGCAGCTCAGAGCTGCAGCCGGCTTGTTAATGACAGCAGAGAAGAGCCACAGAGTCAGGCCGAAGGTTCAGGAGGCTCACTGACAAACCACCGTTACCTGCTTCATTTATGTAATCAACCATAATAGACCGTGGTGGAAACAGATGATTAAGTACGCCTTTTCACATTGACCTCCTGAATGCATGAGCACCACTGCCTGAACTTTTATCCTCATTAAACAAATCCATTTTGGTCCAACTTAAGGTAGTGGTGTACACATTATGCTTTGTATAAACAGAAATGTTGAATCCTTGACACAGAGATCACTTTATTAGACTTTAGAAGTGATCTGGATGTGGGATTTCCACAGTTTAGTGATTGTACATAATCGTATCTTATCAGCCTTGGTAATTATGCTGCATCTTGTTGGTAATAATAGTTGTTTAATTTTTATAGCTCTAGCTCTATATCAACAACAATATATACAGTACTGTATATTTACTGTAAGAAGAGTAGCATAACAGTAAGAGAGTGAAACAACAACAAAATAAGAACATAAAATCAGACTTATGGACAGAAAAAGAGTTGATGAGGAATATCTAATGTAATATAAAAATATCTAGGAGTATCACACTTAACTATTCCCTATTCCCTTTACGTGTCTGGTTTCCTCCAGTTTATTGTTTTCCTGGAGTTTAGTATTAGCTGGAGTTTTTCAACTGTTTCAGAGGTTGGTTGAAAAGAAGCCCTGTAAAACTGGAACAGTGTTTAATGGCTGTACAAATAAGTAAAAGTGAGAGAGAGAAAGGGAGGGAGGGAGAGAGAGAGAGAGAGAGAGAGTATGTGTTGCAGCAGGTGGAGAGAAACCCTTCACATCATATTAGCAGCCAGTTCAGCTCTGCTTTCGCTCCTCATCTGGGATTCTTGCCTTTCCCTCTGCTCTGTTTAACGACTCAACACTTATCAAATCATTAATCAAGCCTGCATCAAATCAACTCCTACAGAGCCCTGTGTGTGTGTGTGTGTGTGTGCGCATGAGTTTGTGCGTATGTGTGTGTGATCTACCCTGCAGCTCTGAACATACAAAAAGGTCTCCATGTTGGGCTCTGGTGCTCAAAGCTCACTGATAGAAAGCTTGACTCCTCCGCGGGGGAAATGTTGTTAAATGATTTTACAGTGTACGCTGAATTAAACATGACAGGGGCCCCATTTCTGAATACACAACAACAACAACAACAACAACAACAGCATCAGCTTCTCAATACTGACAGGCTGCCGAAAATGAAACTGGAATTCATGATGCTATGGCACTGAACTGTAATGCTGGTGGCAAATTATAAACTACAGTATGTCTTCAAAACTGCTTATAATGCAAGATTTTTATGTATTTCATTGGAATTCTTTCCTCCTGGCGCCTAGTTCTTTATAGATGACTATTCTTCATTATGGATTTACACTGTTGTATTTTTAAATTTGTTTTTAAATTTGAATTTGAAACCATATTACATTTTGCTATATATATATACATATATATATATATATATATATATATATATATATTGGGGTCTTTATCCTAGAAATTACATTGGTAATCCCTGACAACTGCGATGCTAAATAAAAACATGACAGAAGTTCGATCACTGACCATGCAGGTTCCTTCTCTTATTAAACAAGTCACCCAGTGAGCCTGGCTTGAACTTAAGGAAAAGACATTTTGACATGTCATTGCAGGAAAACAACGTTAATAACATTAACGAGGGCCCTGCTACTGTGCATGCTGGCTCACTGGTATGGCGTATAAGGACACTTAAATTGAAATGAATTAATGTTACTCATTACACTGGTGTTTTTTTCAAGTCAACATGTCTGCCATGAAAAACGTCTACAGTATATTGTTCTTAGACATTTCATCTTCTTAAAAGCTAAATATATTTCTGTATTTTCAGGGATGATGGAGTTGCAACTATAAACTGTTCAGACACTGTTATACTTACAAGTCACGTGAGTTAACAGATTCCAAGATGGCAAGCAGAAAGGGAGTCAGGTGAACCCATACACAATTTCATTCAGCTGTTTTATGGTTACAATGACTTCTACAAATACCTTGAACTTGAATAAGGTTTGTGAAGTACAGTTGATTGTTAAGCAAACTTTTGTTTTCTTTGTCATGGTACACTGACACTAAGCAGGCTTAATTTAGAAAGCTTCACATTTCTAAATACCACAAGCAGTAATCTGTCGGCATGATAATTAGCTGGAGAGGAAAAAGCAGGAAAAGCCATGCATTAATGTGAACATTTGACAACATTACAGCGTGCTACCAGAGCTGAATCAGTAGGGGAAATGTGATCCGCTGGGATGGGAAATGGTTTGTCTGCTCCTCACAGCCTGGATGCTGTTTTGACTGGCTGCATGTAGAAAACGTTGCCCTTCAACAGACCACACTGACATTCTGTCAACACGACAGGGAGCTCAAACTGAAAACATCTGTCAGCACTGCAATAAACAAACTCCCTCTCCCTCCCTTTCAGCCTTTTTCAGCGTCATCTCTGACTGGATAATGTGCCGAGCAAGAAGCTAAAATGAAAGATAATCCTCCTGCACCACATCATGACTGGTTAAATGGAAGAAATACTGTTTGAAACAAGCTGCAGTTTTATTATATACAGTATGTCCTTTTTCCCTGGTGGAAATCAATCTGCAGGTTTTACAGAAACACTGCTTTTCAGACTTTTCAAGTATTACTGTTAGCTACTCTTTAAAGAGCCACATCTTACTAATAACACCTTTAAAGGTACACTACAATTCCACAAAGCAGGGAGGCTCACATGTGACACATTAAAAAAAAAACAGTCAAAAGTGATGTAGCAGAGGCTGAAATATCCTGACTTTTAGTTCCTAGCAAGGTCAAACTCCAATAACGTTGGATCATCCAACATTTCTAATAATGCAACTCAGTCATGTCTTTTGTTAAACTTCCTCTGCCCATGTCTTCAAAACTCTGTGCCCCAGTTGAAAATGCAGCTTTCTGTTACAAATTTATAGTCTCCAAGCCTAACTTAAGATAACCCTGATGACATCATTAAGGTTATTTTCACAGACTTTAGAAAACTCCTTTTAAACAAAGCCACAGATGATATTAAACCTCTTGTTTCAGGCTGAATAGAAATTCCAATGGTGAGTAAAATTAACTTTGAAACTATCGAAAATTGGTGGAGTGCCCCTTTAATCTACCAGGAGATGATGAAGACGATGAGAGAAACTTTTCAAAATCAGACTTAAGAAGTTAGAAACTAAAAAATAAGTCTGAAGCAGTCACTCAGAGCATCTCCTCTGTCAGTCAGACAAACAGCAGATTTGTTTCTAAAATGTAATGAAAGGTCTGTTTGAAGCCTCCTCTGTCTCTGCAGACAGAAACGGAATATTAAACTGCCTCCAAAAGACATCAGCAACCATTCAACAAGAAGGAGGATGAAGAGAGAGACGGAAATATTCTCAATAACAACCGGGAGTAGATTCAAGTTTGCCTTTTTTAGTTTCCTTATCATTTTATGCAAGTGACCATCTGGAATGCAACAAGATGAGAATCTACAAAGAAGTAATACATTAACCAGTGACTGTGACAAAATGTTCCTCTTTAATCTGTTAGGGCTTTGTCACCACATCCTAATAGTGAGGAAATGAACATTAATAGTCCAATTAGAGGTCGTTATGTGGGATTTAGCTCTTTAATGTCTGTGTTGGGTAGAGAGCAAAATGTCAGAGTGTACCTGCAACATTTAAAATAAAAGCCCTTCACATTTAACTACATTATCTGAAGTTTACCCAAGTGTTTACGTGTATAGATTTTCTGTGATATCTATATGAATTCAGTTTATAATGATGGAAACACAAAATAAAAAGCACATTTTCCTGATGATACTGTAGATACTTTTACTTTTAGTATGATTTTGAATGCAGGACTTTTACTTGTACTGGAGTATTTTTACAGTGTGGTATTAGTATTTTTACTTAAGGATCTGAATACTTCTTACACCGCTGCTTGACACACTGTCCTCTGCACATCCCAACTAATAACAGGTGTATTTTATCTGTATATATTCTATCTACATCTATTTTGAGGTCACTTTTTCAGGACGCTTTCTTTCTGATGACTCACAGTGATCTTGCACATGAACAGGACTCATTATACCACCATCATCATTGTGTTAACTGTGAGTCAGATTTCATTCAAAAAGAAAAAAAAAAAACACACCTCATGTAACTGTAGCCACTTTATCTCGACAGCAATCTGCGTCAGATCTCAGGTGTTTTCACGCTGACACAGTGACTGCCTTGCTCCTGGGTTCATCAGCAGCTCATCAGAGGATTAGATGACTGAGACTCGACCTTGACAAACGTGAGAGAGTAAATTTGTGCGCACGATCTCCCTGAGGAGCTCCATTCAGCAGCAGAACACACGGCCCCAGTGTCCCGTCTCAGTTCATTGACCTCCTGCCAATTGATGAAACCTGCTCACTCTTTTATTTCCACACAAACACCTGGAAGGCTGTTGGACAAAAACAACCTTTACTCCTCTCCTTCTATCTTCTCTGTTTCTCTGTGGCTCTTTCATGCTGTCCATGTAGGAATATGTTACATGAAAGTTGGCTGATTGTTCAAAACATCTTTTTATTGGTCTCATATCTTTGTCTCGCCTTCTCTTATTACCCTGCACTATTTCCTTTATCCTTTTCTTTCTCTGCCTGTCTCATTCCCTCTTGGTTGCAACACATTACTGTACCTGACAGCAGTCTGAATGCACTGAAACTCTTTGTTGTAGCCCTGATCGGACTGTAGTAACCTCACCAGGAGGAGCTGAGATGCATGTTGACACACAAAAATACATGCATGCATGCATTAGAGGGGAGTACTGGGACATTTTTGTATGAGTTCCTTCACTACTTCACTTTTTCTAAAAGTTTAATTTGACCCTTGTCCTGGTGGAATCAGTCTTCAAATATCTCTTTAAAAAAGGATGAGTTGTGTGATTAGGTAGCAATACTCCTCACACAATTTATAGAATTATAATTATCACTCAAAGTTAGTGTAAACCTAAAGTTGCTCCTGTGTTAAACTTCCCACTTCTGGTAGATTTGATGTTCCTTTTTTGACTCAAAGTTTAAGAAAATACGTGTAAGAAAATGTGTACATCATCCAAGGGCAAACAGATCTGATGACTACAAGGTGGCACCAGTGTGTTGCTCTCTCATCCATCCTCCATTAAAATGAATTACTTTCAGTGTTCATTAAGCTGTACATGTGGAATGAAGGCACCAGTTTCTGCAAACATTTCAATTTGATTCAATTCCCTTTATTCATCCCTCAAGGGTCAATTCGAGGCAGCCGAGCCTGCAAACAGAAGTACACATAGACAATTAATTTACACACATGAAAAACAATCTAAAAATTCAAATATGACAATGTTAGAAAGAGTTTAAATACACAAGGATTAATAGCAGTGGTCAGTCCACAGCTGGCCAACAATACCCAACATCACAAAGACACATATTATGAAAAAAAGTGCATTCATCCGTCTATACACAAGGTAAACTGACCATTTCTCACTGTGGCTGTCCACACATCTATTTGCTTAGAATGTGTTTTCTGTTTTGGTTCAGGCGAATTTAACATAATCTGCAAATTCATGGGGTCTGCCCCAGAAACAGTGTTGTCTTGTTGCATCTTGAAAGTGGAGTCATTAGCAGTGTGCTATCATTTGCACATATTTGACCACTGAACTATTTGTGCAAACAGGCGACGTACCAACTGTTCAGACAGCAGCTGTAAGATAGCTAGAACTGGACGTGTGGAGTGTGTCTGCCGATTATGTTGTCATATGTTACATTTACAAAGCAGGTTAATAAAACCCCAGGATAAACATCAATATTTCGCTATGTTTACAGGCTGTGATCGTTCTAATCAATTTTACTTTATTACCTGTAGTACATCAGACATCACATCCTGTTTCATTGCTGAGTGTGAAGCTACTTTGTTGAACTGCAGGGAAATTTGTATGTACATTTTAATTGTGGTATAACGTAATGCTATTTCCACCTCTGCTACTTAATATAAATATGCCATTTCAATAAACGATCAATGGTATCTATTTTCTAGAAATTACAGTTATTATTGGCACAACCAGTAAGAGGTGGCTTATCAGGAAGACATAAACATATATAGGTCATTATAAGTATTTGACCAAATGACCAATGTTGTGGTATTTTTTGGGAGAACAGACTCATGTCACACAATGTAAAAGAGGTGGATTGTCAAAGACAGAGTTAGACTTGATAGATTTGGACCACAATACAGTTACAGACATACTGTGCTTGGGTAGCTTGGTTTTAACATAAAGTACGTATTTTAAAATGTTCTGTAGGTATAAAGCAAACATTCCCACATCCTGAACATAAAACAACTACGACACTCTCATCATTTTAGAGGCAGCAGAGGAGACAGAGAGAGAGAAGGAAGTCACCTTCAAATCCGACTTGCCTTCAAATTGATTCTGTGCTCTTTTCTCTGGTCATTTTCGGCTCTTCTTCACCCCGACTGACACGTGGAAATCTTTTGGTGCCCGGTTTAATCTGTTGTCCCTCCAGACGGACAGCACATAGACAGACAGCGCTGTGTGGGCTGGAGGTGGTGGATAAAGGTCATGTTGGAGATGAAGAATTAATGATTTTGTTTTGCTTCCGTACCGCATTCTGCTTGTCTGAGAATTATTTTATTTTAATTCCTCCCACAGAAGAAGTTGTCTGTTTTGTCAGTGTTGCTGCAAACTCTTCAGCGGCTTAATTAGAGAGACAGAAACATTCCTCTGTCTCAAAGTCTGTCGAGTCCTGGAATAATCTCCCTCAATATGTTTATGGAGATATCAGTATAATGTGCTTACATCATTTTAATTACGTCGTGTCAAATCAGTCTTGTTTGTCAGTTAAATGTGTGTACTTTCAACTCATTTGTCACGTTTTCCTTTGAATTTTAGAAGCTCAACATCCAAACTGTTGCATAATCACATGTTTATTCTTGTCAGCCCCGTGCAATGCGTTTATTCTCAATGCAGCTTAATGTGCTTATGTCAAACCTATGTTGTATTTATGTCCATCAGCTGGATGTGTTTACTGTATATACAATTCTGCATATTTTATGTCAGCTCAGTGTAATTCACTTAACGCCTGTCTCCATGCGTCTGTACTGAACACATTTACAGTCACATCAATCTGAACCCACAGGACTGTCAGTGTAAATAATAAGCAGCGAAAGTGTCAATGCCTCTAACAGCTCTGCCAATATTGCCGGCAGTGATGATGATTTTACATAAACAGTAAATGTTGTGGTTGGTGACAGCGTGATGAACAGTGTGAGCTGTGGTGTGAAGCGCTCTGTATCTCTATGTTCTCAGCGGACACGAAATGGGCCTTGAAAAAAAAAAAACTGGCTTCAAATCATGTCGGAAACATTTGAATTAGAATAATAATTACAAAATAGTCCCTACTTAAGCTCCACTTACTACACTCATAGTCCTCACCAGCAGGGGGAATTTGCTCAGTATGGAGAACTTCAGTCATCTTCATGACGACGGAGCAAACTCCATCCACTGATGAAGTGAGACGCAGTTGACAGCTCCGAAAAAAGCTAGTTATTTTGTATCTGCAGGTCTTTGCTACATAAACTTGTGTTTGTGGGTGTTTTTGTCTTTTGTGCTTAATAAAAATGTTGCCATGAAGCACTTAAAATGCACTTAATCATTTTATTTTGGCTTGATATTACAATATGTGTTAAGTTATTATCATTTTTATTGAAATCATAATGTAATAACATCCCAAAACTCAACAATGTGCGTAACATTTTAATTACATCATCAGTCTCTGCAAGGATCCATGAGTCAGTTAATAATTAAAAACAAAAGGAAATATGAAATGGCCTCATTTATCTCATAAAGACTATGCTATGTGTGTTTGTATTTAATAAATCAAGACAAACATTTAGTTTTTTTTAATTATTTTTTCTTTTTTTTAATCTTTGGGTAAGCGTTTTTTTGTGTAAAATTAAAATGACCTTCTTTCTTTCACATTTTGTTTTCTCTTAATGTAAAGCACTTTGAGCTGCATTTCTTGTATGAAACGAAGGCTCATGCTCATGCCTGATTCCTAAAAAGAGCTACGAAATGTATAATTATTATTTTTTACGTGGCCCATTTTCTTTTTATTTCCGGCCAAGCGCACTTGAATGCATGACATGACAAACTTATGATTTTCAATCTCTGAAGTCGAAGCATATGAGGTACAATTAGCCAGCAGGGCCATTAGCCTGCCAGTCAGGCCTTGACGAGGCGAGCCAGTGGGGGTCTTTGGCTGTTTCACTGCAGGGCCTAATGAGGCTTGTCAGAGCCAAGGGCAGCTCAGATGACATGGGAGATCACACAACTATGTCTTTGAAACTATCGTCAGAGCTGACAAATCATCTCTGCCGATGATGATATGTCAGGAGAAATTTCTCTCATCTTTTCGTGGTTTTACTGGAATTAAAAAAAGTAAACAAAAAAAAAAAAAGAGATTTAGAATTTAGGACATATTTTGGACTGCAGCTCTGCCTTGTTTTGATCTACACCTCAGTGAAAATACCAGGGATACAAGCCATTTTTGAAAACGTGTCTTTCATCCTTTAATGCCAAAACAGCCTCAGCAATTAATACGCTTTCCTTCAGTTACTTCAAAAGCGATTTAGTTTCTTTTGTCACATGTCAGCCTTTGGATGGAGCCGAAACCAAAGGATTGGATTCAGTTTACAAGGATGTCTTTGTGTGTTTTGGATTAGCATATTTTAGGAAGGTCAAGGCTAAAGAGGACGTTTAAAAGGCCTGAATCTACTTTGTTTTATCAAAGGTCGGTAAACAGGATGTGGTAACAAACTGCCTGGACAAGACCCCTGATATCAGTGAAGATTCCCATGAGATTAGGCATTAAACACACACACACACACACACACACACACACACACACACACACACAC
>NTHP01000303.1:1177724-1203185 GCA_003416845.1 Oplegnathus fasciatus
ATCTTTATAATTTTGTGTTGTTCATCAGATATAATGTGGAGGATCTCTTTATACTTTCTGTAGATCTGATGCTCAATCTGATCATAACAGAATATCTCTCCGTAAGTGTTACAGGAGAGGGCAGCCACTGACCCAGCATACACAGCCAATCACATGCTGCTGAATGTGAAGAAAACTAAAACTCGATCACAGCATTCTTTTTTTTTTCATCTGATGTTTCAGCTTGAAAGCTTTAAAGGAATAGTTTCCCCCTGTTTCCAGCTTTATGCTAAGCTAAACTAACTGGTTACTGGCTGCAGTTTCATATTTACTGTACAGACATGAGAGTGACATCAATCTTCTCATCTAAGTCTTGACAAGAAAGCGAATAAACGTGTTTCCCAAAATGTTAAACTGTTTTTTAAACCTGCAGGTCCAGGAGGAAACACTTTCTACAGCTGGACTTCTCCAAAAAGAAACATAGTTCATTCATTTATTCTTTATTTAAAGGGTCATTTCATCCAAATCTGAACAGTTTTCTCAAGGACTATTTCTTCGGTAGAAAGAAGTTCCAGTTAAAACTGACAGTATATTTTCTCAATTATCCAGAGTAACAGGAACACTGTTACTGTTACACTGAGATGCTGCTGTTTAAATACAAAATCTCAGACATCTGGACAAATACAACCAAAACTATCTGCAGGGCTGGATATCACTAGAGATAAGTGAGAAAATGTTTTTCTTTCATTTGGGCAAACTGACCCTTTAATGGTTGTTAATGCTTGTTCCCAAGATGCTCTAGCTTTGCAAGAGGACATACTTTATTTTAAAATCACCTAAATACATTTTGAATTACGGTAAACAGCATTCATTTAATGACAGTTAAGATTCGAAACTGCTGAAGGTCAACATAACAGTGTCAGTTTTCATTTCAATATTTATTCGTTTCAGACGGAGAAAAAAAAACCTGACAAGGTAGTGTGGGATTTTTTTTCCTCTTCGGTCAGGTCAGGGCATTAATTAATTCCACCGTGACAAAAAGGGAATATTAAGCATCTCATTAGTCTTGGCAGAACATAAATGAGTGTAACTATGAATAANCACAAACAGCTCCACTCTGATTCAGTAGAGTCATTAGCGTCTCCATTAATTCCACACTCAGCAGTTCAGCTCCTGTAGACAACAATTCAAACAGCCTGTGGACTAAACGAGCTTGTCTTCAGTTAGTGAGAAGAAGCTCATTACTGCAGAGTGAATCAGTTCTTCCAAATATTCAGCTTGGAGAGAAAGTTACAATTCAAATATAGCTGTGCAGGTCAAACATGAGGAGACTGAATCAACAGATGATTGGTGACATTTTGATGCCGAGCGCTGAGACAGTCCTGAGCTCTGAGAAATGTTTCAGCTCACAGATAAAAATGCTGAATTGTCGTATGATTGCTTGACCTTTGCAGCAAACTGCTGATGGGAAACGAAGTGTTTAACTTATTCTGTGTCAGTCTGAGCATTAGTGTCAGTGCAGATTGAGTCCAACCTTTGACGGGCCTGAGCAAGAATTCGACATGATGTAAAAGGCATCTGACAGTTTTACGCTCAGGTGCCGGCGTTTCAAGAGCATCACGTTCTCCTTCAAGGAAGCTGCCGCACAAGGTTTCATCATCCAAGGCCTCATTAAGTCTTTAGTTCAGTTTCATGTTACATCCATAATGATGGATGATACGTAGGAAAATTTGTTTTTTGACAGGAAATATTAAAACTGAACCTGAAAAGAGAATAAGGACAGGCTTTTTATCTGCTAGTACAGAACAGAACAGTTTTATTATAATCTCCAAGATTCTGTCACTTGCAGTCATGATCGTGGTAACTGTGGTAGTACATGTCCATGTTGCTCTGTGTCTGCTGGATGTAAAAAGCAAGCTGTTTGCTAACACATTAGCTTTAACGCTGATCTAATCAATATTTTTATATTAACAATGGGTGAGACAACTGTGTGTGTGTAATGTGAATGGGGTTGCTCCTTGTGACAAACCCACAGAAAATGATCACCGACCCTGCAGTTCTCCTCAACTCTTCTGAGCATTTTAGCTCTCATAGGCACCTTTTCCAGAAGCAGTATATGCAGCTGTTTTCAGTCAAAAAAAAACTTACTTTACGCTACCAGACCAGCACCAGTTGGTAGAAACCAAACCAGAGCTAAAAAGGGAGTGAATATTGGACATAGATTCATCAGATGGACAGAAACTCCAAATGAATGCTAATGCTGCTCCATGTCAGCTCGATACATAAATAGGCAAATGTTTGCTAACACATTCGCCATATCAACTTTAAAAGGTGATTATATGTCAGCGTTGTGTTTACAGCTTGTTGTACTGCCCCGAAGTGGCCAGAAAAATAGTGCAGGCTTAATTTTACAACGTGAAATACGGCATGTAAGGCCTGTTTGAGTGAGGGTTATATCACTCCATAATGCTGATTATACATCTGATGGAGCTACCTGCAAATGTACAAGTTGTGTCTGTTTTTTTTCGTATTCTAGGAACAAACTTTATTAGTTCAGCTGTATGTGCTGATGATATGAGCTTTTTCTTGTCGCCTCGCTTGCTGCCACCACATGTGCTGCTGCTGCTGATGTCTCCTCTTGTAGCGAGCTGCTGTTCGAAAGAACTGATGCTCGCAGAGTTTTTGTAATGGAAGCAGACTGCTGCGTGGAAATGTCCTCACCTGTTGTGGAATTGAGGTCAAAGCTTTCACGAGGTTTGTTTGATTCAAGACATTTGAAACACATCAGCTGCAGATGCATGAACACCTTGTGGCATCTAACATCCTCTTTCTCTCTCTCCCTCTCTCTCTCCTTCGCTTCGGTGGTCAGTAATGGATGTTTACATGGGAGGAGAAATAGTTTGCTCAGATCAGCCCCGCTGCTGTCAGCAGGAGATTGGTGGAGGGGAAACAAGTGTCAGCCGTGACAGGAAGAAGCCCTGCATAGAAAAATGATCGACATTGGCAGGAAGAAAGACAGAGGAGAAGAGAGAGAATGAGCTGGTGAGAGATGGACAGACAGATGGAGAGACACAGACAGGAAGATAACGGTGTAGAGTCGAGGATGGTGAGACAGGAGTAGATGCAGAGGAGGAAATTACATATGCGGAGGAGAAACTTAATCTAGTGAGTGTAGCCTGAGGCAGCGCTAAATGCATTAAGAGTTAGTGAAGAGCAGGAAATTATGTTATTACCGAGGAGTATGAAGCAGGTTATTAGAAATGAATAATTGTCCAAATGTATATGTGGGCAATTTCCTTTTATAGGTTTGGACCCTGAAACCAGAACAGCAGCACTGCAGTATTTTATAAAATGACTCAAACCTGTGATACAAAATCCTCAGACCAGTAAGATTTCAGTCCTCCCTAATCCCACATTTTAATTTTTGAGACCTTTTTCTTTTTTCCATTTTAAAGTTCAGTCAAACCAGAACTGTCAAGGAGAAATTTACTCTCACAATGTGGGAAAAAAAGACAAGGGGGATTTGGCTTAACATTAGCAAGCACTGCAGTTTGAAAATGCATCTTTTGGTACCACTTTCCACAAATTTTACCACCAAGGGTAAAATTTATAAAGTGTAACAGTGCTGGCACAGAACAGGCAAAAACCCAGAAGCACGACACAAGGCAGAAAAGTTAAGAGCAATGTCCAAAATCTTTAATCCAATTATCAGGCAAAGGTCTAACCCCTACAGGCAAACAAGAAGGGAAACTGAACTAGCTAAGAGGCAGGTGAAGAATCGAAGTCCGGGAATCAGGCAGGGAGGACCAGGTAACAGGAAAACAAAGGACACTGGAATGCTTCATAAAGACAATCTGGAAGGGGACGAGTGGAAGTGAGCCAGTATAAATACTACTGGAGTAATCAGAAGGAATGGGGAGCAGGTGAGTAAGTGGGTGGAGCGGGTCAGGTGATGAAACTGGGTTATGAGAGGACAGGAGGGTGTGGCTGGGTCTGCAATGACAAGAGAGCTAGTAACAGGGAAAAAAGAATGAATGAATGCATGAATGACAGAGAAATGAGGGAGGATTCGTGATATAAAGGGTTTAACAGTTGGTTAATAATAAACCATTTAGCATCAGTTATACCATTAGTGAGAACTTTTGGGTTGCCAGTTTGGGAAATTATCTTCCTTCAGCATCACACTTTATCTTTGTTGCTATAGCTGTTTAATCCATCAGTGGGACCCTTCCAGTGAATTCAACCACTGATCCTCTGCAAATGTGCATCTGGACTAAAACACGTTTTCTGAAAAACTTATTAGCATTTTTAACCATCTTTTTGATCAAATACCGAATTGTCTTCACCTTTCATCCTCATCCTGGCAGTCTTTGTCAGACCTGCAGCATACCACGTACACGATACCACTGCTTAGTCTTTTAATATTCAGATATACAAACAAGGATACAGTGAAGCAGCAACAATCCACACCTTCAGAATGAGAGGATTCCCAACACTTCTCTTATATTGGCTGGGCATTGGCAGGTGGAGCTCTGTGAGATTTATGAGAGGAAGTGAACACATTTCAACCCCTTCTTCATTCAAATGAACAGGATGCAAATTCTTAATGTCTAGTACACTAAATAAGCAGAAAAACATTTGTTTCTTGCTCAATTCACACAGCTGCTGATTGAGACACCGTCTAGTTTTTCTATCTAAGGGCTCGGTCAGACCAACATTTATAACAGCAACATTTCAGACTGAAATCAGTAGATTTGACTGTAACTGCTGTGATGAGAGGATTTACTGTGGGAGCAAAGTAAATTCTTGCCGTGCTTTCATGTACAGTTTGACAACGTGAATTTGCACCGTTGACCAATTGAATGTCTGATGGTGCTGATCTTCAAGTGAAGAGAGACAGAGAGAGTACAAGATGGAGGAAGCTATAATATAGGTCCAATTTTATTATACACCTGTAAATAAAAATGCTCCGTTGAATAAAAAGCAACGTCGGTTGAGCTTTCCATTAATCCACTAATACACTAGTCAGAAATAACGATTGCCTTTGTCACTATGCCTCAAAGCTTCCTGCACCACCTATTTTGCAAGGCCAGTGGTGACGAATGTCTTACTTTCTTGCCACTTTCTGGTGTGACTGGGCAGTCAGCCTAGACTTTTAATAGTGTCATCATGTTGTCCAGTGATCTGTGGCTGGTTCACTTTCGTATTAGAAGGTTCACTTCTTGGTTTTGTCCAAATCCATCAGTGTTCTCAAAGCATCCAGTAATCTGTTGACAGACACTGTCCTAATAGCAGGTTTAGTGTGCTGACCCTCTCCTCGTCACCTCACACTATTGAGGCAGTTTCTCTCTTTTAGCAGCGTTTTGTTCCAGATGAGAGCAGCTGTCAGTCACAGCTGACGGGTCGGAGATGCTCAGAGGTTGTTAGGACTCTGAAGCCTCCCGCTGTGAAGCTCAGGGTCTAATATCACGCTTCACAACGCTCCTCAGGGCTCCTCAGTTGGATACAAACCTCAAAAATCAGTCATTCAAACAGGCACTCGCTCACTCAGTCATTCATTCAGCCCTGCAGTGAAGCTCTGGGTTAATGTCATGCTCCACAACACTCTCAGTGCCCCACAGCCATGAAAATAGTGAGTTCATCAGCCAGTAGAACAGTGATACAGCCAGCCCAGGTGTTCAACATTAAGTGCTTAATAATAATGTATACCTCATATCAAAGGTAAAAAAAATTGCTCTGTGTTTACACATACACACAGAGCTATAAAGTTAGTCAACTAAAACTTACTTCCTCCCATAGTACTGTTTATTGCATGTTGATGTGCATGTTGAAAATGCTTTGTGAGCACAGAGCAGTGATATTGAGCAAAGTGTGGCATGTGGGTGTGAATCCTGAACATCCCTCTGTGCGCATAAACATCCCTTTTTCTGGCACTAATATACTTCCACTGATATTTGTTTATATTCTGCAGTGTAGCCGGGGATGATGCCATTCAACATATGCAAGGGTTTCCTAAAGCATAGCATCAATCAGTCAGTAAATTTTTGATCTCTGGCTTACTGAGCCACAGCAAACTAAGCAGCAAACTTTTGGTTTTAATTATCTAGCTTAAGTACAGTTCATAAAACATTGAGTACTACTGCCACTCACTTGGTCCCGTGTGTTGAGGTTGTACAAGTTCACCAAACTTCAAATCCACTACAGAGCAAACACACTGAGATAAGTGCAAATACATTTTGTCTGTCCTCTACATGCATTTTAATTTACTTAACATGTAACTGTCCATCCCCATCAGACAGACATCAGGCCTGGTTATTGAATATAGATTAGTTAGGTTTTCAAGCAACATTTAGTTGCCGCTTCATTAATCACAAACCAGAGTAACTGAACATAGATATTTCTGTTTACCATTTCTTTCCTCCGATTAAACCTCTCTCTTCAGTGCTCATTGATCCGACAGTCTGTAAACACTCCTCTATTGACTCTCTTGATGTCCTCACGAAAAACTCTGTGAAATTATTGCAACATCTTGTTTTCTCTGTGGAAAATTTCTGCAGGTAAGGTAGTACCTTGCTGACTCCCAGTAAACAAGGTATTTGTTTGATCCTGTTATCACTTAAAAAGAGAGAACTAATCGACAAAAACAACATGACTGATTCATGATGTCTTCTCTGGCCCATACATTCCTAAGAAAAAAAAGTTTTGCTGTAAGACCTTCTCTTTTGTTCACATTTTGAGTTTGTCTCACTTAGAACTCAACTCAATGAAAGGAATAATATAGAGATAAGCTTTTAGATCAACATGCCATTTCAACCAAAAGGTATTTACCAGACAACTTCACAACTTCTCACCGCCTGATCTGCGATAAACAGTAATTGTATATCCTTCATATGTTTGAGAGAGCTTAAGGAGCTCTGATGTGTCTTATCTTGGAAGAGATGTTTCCACCTCTGAGGCTGTTAGTGTGTCAGTCGAGATAAGCCAAACACAACCTCATAGGTTCAGATAATTCACTCTATTTTCTTGTATATTTTTGCTCCTGTCTGACATTGGGTGAATAAATCTCATCTGAGCAAAGTGAAAAGAAAAAACATTTCCATTTCTGAGGCTGTTCAGTTTAAATCAGATACACTTCAAAAAGTGCAGACTTTTCATGCTTTATTCAGACACGACTGCCTGAATAAATTCAATAGATATAAATATTCTTTAAAAAAGAAAAGAATTATACGTAGTTGTAGAGTTTGATTTTGTGTCAGCCTTGCTCTGTAGAGACCAGAAAAAGTTAATCTCACATTAGGGGCCCAAAGCAAACAACAACTGAATTTCTTTGATGATTTTATAATGATATACTAATGGAATAACAAATATTTTTACGTCAACATACATACATACATATAGGTCTATCATCTCAGTGAGAGAAAATACTACACGCACAATGTACATCCTAGTAACCACACTCCCTTATCAACAGCCCCCAATCACCACGGCAACCATTGAATTCACTGTAACAACCACCTAGCAAGTATTTAATAACACCCTAGCAACTGCCTGGATCACCACAGCAACCACCTTGAATGCCCTAGCAGTAACTTAGCAACCACCCCAAAAATCATAGCAACCACCTAACGACCACCTAGCTACGCCCTGCCAACAATGTACTGTACTTTCTCCTCTTACTTTCTTTCCCTCTTCTTTCAGTAGGACTCATACTGTAATAACCATTCAACAGGTGCTCATACCAGCAACAAACCAGGTGTCTGTCAGTGCAATCCAAACATGACTGCTCTAAAAACAGTCCATATGAGTGTTTTCTGATCGGCTGCCCCTGTGGTTACATCATGCAATGTTAACTGTTAATGTAGTAGATCAGGTTTGTGTCCCTTTAACTGCTACTTTAACTCCTAGAAACCTGCAGCAACAGATTTTTGACCACTTAGGAAACAAGCTGTGAGCACAACACTGACATTTAAGCCTTTTTACACACCCATGAGCTATGGAGTAACATTAGCATTCATTTGAAGTCGTGTTTTATCCCACCTAGTCCAATGGTCACTCTCCTTGTTGATCTAATTTGCTCTCCACTTCTCTTCCACTTCAAAAGTACACCAACTGTTATTCCCATACAAATACATTTATAACGCTCCAAAGTTAACATTTTTTCAGCTGAACAGACAGAACAATGAGAAATGCTCAAGTGTCAATGTTAGTGCATCACATACAGCATAATTAGCATCTTTACAAGTGGTCATTTTATGGCTTGTTATTGTGTTCAGGACTGAAAAGCCTCTGAAATGTAGGCCGTCATCGGACACAAAGCCCTCAGTTGAAACCAGGACTGATGAAATACAGTTACTTATTCTGTTAAGTTTGTCTACACCAGATCTGTTCACAACATTGTCATTTTAACTGATGTACTGCCCATTGCACATTTCACTGAAGCATTTTTTTGTGCCAGGAGTCCTTTTTTTTTTTAACCTCAACACATGAATGTGCATGTGTGTCTCGGTCAGATACTTTAAGATGCATGTCAGAAACATGCCTAAAGTGTGTAATGACCTGCTGCTTAGGTGGTGTCCATACAGTTAGGGCCAACTCTGGGAAACATTAGTGCCTTTAAATGAAAAAACATTCTACAATTAAGCTAAATTAATCAATTCCCAATACATATAATTGCATATGTGACTGGCTGATATCCAGTAGCGACTACTACATAAGTCTGACTCTAGTGTGTGCCTGGTTTTGTGGGGGTGGATGCCAGTCTGTCTGAGCATTGTATTTTATTTGCAATACTCCACTGTATGTGTCAACTAATGATAGGATCTTGTCAGGAAGTGAAAATGAATTCCTCCCAAATAATTTCAACTCCCCCTTACTCTGCCGGCTGACCATCCATCCTGCCTGTCTGCACACCATGTTTGCCAGCCAATATTCATGGTAATTGAGCTATTTTGGATAAAGCTCTTCTTCTTCTTCTTCTTCTTCTTCTTCTTCTTCTTCTTCTTCTTCTCTGCGATACAGCATAGTTGTACTGATAGTGATGGTTGTACTGCCCATAGGCAGCAGTAACTGGAATGAGCAAACCAATCTACATTCAATAACACCACATTACAACAAAAAATAAATCCAAGTAAATCCATATTAAACTTGTGCATCATTAGAAATAATCACTCACTACTTTCTCTCTCTGGACTGGAGGTTGGAGATGCAGAGACGGAGGCATCCAGCCAATATTCAGGGTGGTAATTATGATCTGTGAGATTAATTTCCTCACCAGTTCAGCTGCTGCTCTCCAATAACAGATGATTTTGGCTCTGATGAATTTCCTTCCAACAACATTTTTAATGAAGGGGGTGAATTGAAATGCTATTTTCAGGTTTAATGAAAGCCTATTTCCCTCTTTTCCTCAAATGAGGTCATTAATGGGTAATAATGGTGATGCTCAGATGGAATCACTCCGGTTATCTATAGTGATCAATGATTTGATTACTATACTTTTATTAGTTGCTTTAAAAAGTATTTCTAAGAAATGTTTTCAAATATTGATTGTTGGAGAATTTATGTAAAAACTTTGTGTTTTTAGCCACAGTGAAATCTATATAAAGTATGTCATGCTAGTGACATAACGTATATGGAGTCCTTATCAATAGATTTGCTGTCTTCAAAATCAAATGTTGACTATCCTTTTTCATAATAACATTAAATATAGTGGTTAATAAATAGTGTATTTTCAGTCATGGTAAATCCATATGTGTTCCAGTAACCCAGTAATCCAGTGCCCAACACTGATCAATGAATTAGCAGGGAGGATATTGTCTTACTGTAGTCAATGGGTGTTATGTGCATCACTGACAATTTAATACTGTGAATGCAGGGTAACAGTAGAACAGTAGACGTTCACATCTGTAATTAATACTGCAAAAAAATCTAATTAAATGTGCTTTTGAGCCATGTATAGGCCTACATCAATTCTATCTGGGAGCATTACCCATCCTTTTTATCCAGTTATTCCTTGTTGATGCTGATCTAAGAAACTCTTCTCATTCTACACCAAATAAACCACCAAAAATAAAGCTTACTGTCTGCGTGGCAGAGGAGTGTACCAGAATGTTTTTTACACTGCCTTGAGTAACAGCAGGGACCCTGCATACAAACCTAAAGGATCTTCTTTTTATGCACACACTGTAAAATCTGTAAAATGTCTCCATCCATTTCTACTCGACATAACCAAATACTAAACATATCTGCCCACTGCAAGTAGAAAAACCCACGTTTTTTAACAAGATCCAAGATTGTAGCAAATCTTTTTATTAATAATGCGACCGATCAAACCCACTGCCTATGACTCAATAAAATAATCACATAACTGAATGTTTTTGAAAGTGTGCCACGTTACCTTTGTGAGTGTGACTGTGCTCTCGTTGTTTGCCGGCTTGTGAATTAGCAGATCTTGCACTCAGACACGGTAAAACTGTTAATGAGCTTCTAGGGATTTATAACTTTTGAACTCATGCAAAGTGTATGCACTCAGTCCAAAAACAAGGTAATTTCTAATGTCGGGGTATGTGAGTGGAGGTGGTGCATCGGGGTCTGTAATCCAGTATTGGGCTTTCAAGTCATATGGATCTATGTTGTTTATCATGGTTAGTTTGTCCAAATACCGTTGCTTGGCATTGAGATTCAATTTCTCCCATTAGGATCTAGGGCTGGGCAATCGTTTCTATTTTCATATCGTCCAATCGATCTAATCGCCAGGTTATGAGATTATTTATTTATTATATAAGTGTGTGATGTGTGAACATTTTATTTGAAATATTTAAACATTTAAAAAATCCATTTAATAGCAATGTCTCCTCTATTCAAACAATGGCTCCCTTTTAAAAGTCTATAAATATGTGCTTGGTGCGACAATATCACAGCATCATGTTCTGTTTAACATTATTTTATCTTTAATATCACAATCCAAATCATATCCATAACGTTAAGTACTCTTATGGAGCGCAGAGCAAAGTTTTGGTGAGCAGGCATATGGAGAATGGAGATGCTGGGTGTCAGATCCATGGAAAAGAGACGGCAAACTGGTCGGTAATTAAGGATTTAAGATTCACTCGTCACTCGTGCTGATTAACAGGGCTCAGCGGGCAGACATGCCGCTCCACCAGAAACATCTCTAAATGCACAGTAGGTCGCAGATTCTAGAGATTATTTTTATAATATCTTCAATACGATCACCAATCTGCACAAGCCCAGTAGGGACCCTTTTCTTTCTCTTTTGCCTTCTCCATCTTTTTCCTTCTCCACCAGATTTGCCCGATTTAAACAACTTTTTAGCCAAACAAGACAAAAAGTAAGCAGGTAACCACCGTAGCAGGCACAGGTAACAAGAGCGCATTCTTCACAAGATGGCGCCCCCATCCCAACACGTAACATGGTGTCACATAACTTTACATTCCCCACTGGAGCTTTATCTGTAGGTACTTCTGAATGTTAATATGTGATGTGTTAATTTAGTTTTTTAGTTTTTAGTTTACTGCTAACCAAGCTAGATATTATTTTAGCCTGTCTGAGGCTAATGTGTGGCTAATACAATGTTCTAGATTAAACAACCGTTTACTGTTGGGATAACTGTTGTGTATTTAACTCTTTTCACTTCACAGCAAATACGTATTCAAGGAAACGTAATTCAGACTGGATTACTATTACGATTTATTTTGTATTTACAAAATGAAGAAATGTTGTTAATTACGTATCTGGCAAATCGCAAAAATGTCGATACTGAATGTCTCAGTAAAATGTTCGATCCGATCCTGCAATAAAATGCAATAAAAAAATATTTTAAGGGTTGTTTGGATGTTTGGGCACTAGCAGCCCTTTCGTTAAGGATAGGTTGTGGTCTTGTTTTAATACAGAAAAAGTCTGCGCCCTAACCCTCTCTCTCTCTCTCTCTCTGTATATATATATATATATATATATATACACACACACACACACACATTGTATATACTGTATATGTAGTTAGGGCAGGTGAGGAAAAGATCTCATGGATTGGACATAGCTTGAGTCAAAGCTCAAGAGCAGTGAAAGTGGCATAGCATCTCTATGTGGGTTTTGTGGATTAGTAATGGAATAACAAACAGTGTATTTGCTGTAAACTTCCTGTATTTTTTGTTGATATCTCACACCACACAATGCATACTTTTGTTTTACACTCTAGGTTACAAAGTTCATGTAGTTAGTAAGACAACAATAAACACTGATGCATTTGAGACATTTGGCCTACGTTAAAAGAAAAGGGAATTACGTATAAAAAGCACAGCGGTTTTTCAAAAAAAGTAAAGCAGTAGAATGCTTTCTTCTGCTAATTATTGCATTCAGATGGGTTAGCAATATCATCTTTGTTATGTAGATGAGAACTTTCACAAATCTTACTGTTAAATGTCATGAACAAAGAGAATTATTTCTGCTTGGCCTGTTCTTTCTGCTTTGATATTTTGATGTTTCTTGTTATACGATTGTGAAGACTGTGAGGATTACATTGTGACATCTTTCTTTTATGAGAAGTTTTTACTCTATCACGTGGAAGTAAGAGCTGCTGTCTGTTGCTGTGTAATCCTGCAGTAAGCGTGTTAATTCCTGGAAGAGACGAGCTGCGGTGAACCGACCAACAACTCGACTGTCTGAAGCTTCCAGGAGGCTGCTGCCAGTCTGATGAGCTTTGTTCCAAAACAACAAAAACCTGAAATGCCCGGAAAGAGAAACCAACAGGATTAGTGAAGCTGCTGTCTGTAGTTGTCTAACATCAGTGTTTTAAGGATAGAACAGAGGAAAAGTTATACTGAGCTCACTTCAATGCCATTTGGATCTCCTTTGTTCTCTGCTTTCATAAATCCAGGCTTATAAAACACCTTGAGGCTGTTTTTAACCTTTATTGAACCAGGCGTGTTGTGTAAAAACAGCATTCATATTTATAGCATCAGACAGGAGGAGTAGATTCAAGGTGAGGGAAGGTCAGACAAGATAACTGAGTTGCATCTGGAGATTTGACCAGCCTCACCTCCATCCAGCACAATGATGGTCTCACCTGAGTTATTTAACTAATGAGCTACACGTTGAGTACTGGCTAACATTTTGCTATTTCTTTATTTTTTGTGCCAGCAGGATAAGAAACACTCCAATGATTTTATTTCTATTTTTGATGAAAACTGTGACTTATTCATTTGGCTCTAATGTAATCATCAGTACAATCCCACATATAAGAAGATATGTATGATATTTACCATGTACACCATCTTAGTTTAGCATGTTAGCATGCTAACATTTGCTAATTAGCATTAAAGACAAAGTACACAAAGGCTGAAGGATGGCAAAATTTTGCAGTTGGTCTGAAAAAAAGTCTGATAAAAGTATTAGAAAAATAAAATTTTGACCTGATGATTGTGCAAAATGAAAGCTTTGAATGATGGGTGGCTCTCGGGTTTCAAAAAGTGACGTAATCCCAATTTATTCCTAAGGATGTCACTAATAAAACTCTTTCAGCTTTTGAAAGAATGTTGAAAGTGACAGCTGCCATTTACTTTGAATGTAATGAACCTGATCCCTTTATTGGGTAAACACAAATGAGTGATATGATATGTCAGAATCACTACAGCATTAATGCTATTATTCCTCTGCTATTTACTCTGCAAAGTAAGTAAACCAAATTTTAAGGCTCGGCAGGCATCTGACATTTAAAGGCAAAGTCTCGAGCGGGAAGGCTTCGCTCCAAGTTTTCTATCAGCAGTGAGCTGGACAGAGGGAGCCACTTTTCCTCATGTTTTGTTGAAGTGCCCCTTTGTATTTTGAAATATAATATACAACACCTAAAAATCCAGTAGAACAATTTATAGAAAAATCTTGTTGGGATAAACAAGAAATATGATGAAACTTTTTGGACTGTTGTGTGGAAATGTTGCCTTTTAGCAGAAACTTGAAAGGCAAAAAGAAAATAGTATACAAGCAAACACCAATAGATTAGAAAGAAAAGCAGCAAAAGACTGAAATAAATATTATCAGTTGAGTAAACATATGCTTATGATAAGATCATCAGAGTGGAACATTTTGTAAAGAAAGGGGCTACAAACATGAATGGATTTTCTTATTTTTGTGCGTACAGATAAGTAGAGCAATATAAAGTGTGTAAATCTTAGGAAGCAGAGTATGGATTTTAAGTGATGCACAACATGTGGTCATTAAAAATTGTTAAATATTGTTTTGTATCTGTGCTTTGTAATAAAACATAAAAATAAGTCTTGAAAAAAGTGTTTTCACTTGACCTTCACTTGCAGTATTATAGATGTCATCCTTACAGTATTAACCTGCATATTACAGTTTAGAGTATTCTCAGGATCCAGCAGTGATGAAGACTTGTAGATGACAAAAAGAAGACCTTCTGCTCAGACAAAATCTAATTCCTCCATTTTTTAAGACCACCTATTGTAGGCCACCCAGCATAGGCAGGAAGTGCTTCTCTGAGGAAACCTGCTGCTGTCTTCATCATCTGATTGGCAGCCTGCAGGCATTTCACACCATCTGTAAGGTAAGAATGAAACAACACAGAACTATACACTCTTGAGGATCTCTAACTCTATTTAACAATCTACTTACTGAAGATATTTTTTTATTATTTTAGTCCTGTCTCTTCTGTGACAGTTATGTGCAAGATGGTAGTTTTGATTGTGTCCTAAAGAGAAGCATACAGTATATTCCTCCAGAGGTTATTTTAAATGTTCATGATTGGAGCTCGTATGAGAGTTTTAACTTAATCAGGGAATGACATTCATGACGCCATACTCACAACAAAAATCCTCCTTATTCTTTGACAATTCTTTCAAAGGTGACATTCACACTGTTGGCCTTGAAAGAGTTCATATCTGACTTTTTAAAAACAGATAATTTTTTACTTTATATTAATGTTTGTGACCCGTGTGCAAGGCTGGATTATCAACCAGACGAAGCCCACAGACCCCCAGGGGCCCTAAAAACCCCAAGTTCACTGTGAGTCAGTTAGTTTTGGAAACTTGATCAGCTGCCCCTAACAGGTTAACTCGAACATGCCCACAATACACAGCCAATATGAGTTTGAATAGACCTATATCCTGGAGTAAAGAATGAACAAATGAACAGCAATGACACACATGTTATGATGTTGTGACAGTCTTTCATCAACAATATGAAATACAATCCATATTATAATCAATTAGGATTCAGTATTTCCTTTAGGAACTTTGCAGAATTTATCCAAATTTGACTTAAATTTGAAATCTTGTTGTCTTTCCTCTGACTGCTTGTCCTTTATGTATTTCCTGTTGGACGCAGAGTTAAGAAACAATGGCCTGTCCCATCAAGCAGGGTAAAGCACATGAATTTAATTCTGACTCTTTGGTGTTAACAGGCGGAGGTTTTAAAGTCAACATAATTTAATTTCCCACCTCAGTCTTGCACAATATAACTATAGAGCTATGAGGCGCTACAAATCACATATTGTCCTGAAGCACTGAGTTGAGTGTTAATCAGGCCTGACATATGTTGCCAAACTGCTTCATTAAATCAGGGTGGTATTCTACCATATGGGAGGCCACAAATAATACATTTGGAAGTTCAAGGTTTTAAACCGTGAACATACAAAATTTGATCCAGTTTGGAGGGTGACCTCGGCCAGGTCCAGTTCGTGCTTACCAGGCCTCCCATCCAAACCTGAACCTCCTCCCACAAACCAATTGGAGGCGTGAGGGCTGAGGGAGACTTGTAGCTCTGACGGTTTGCTCTCTGAAGAAGACTATAATTAGTGTAGTAACAATAAATTAACTCAACAAAATACCACAACATATTTCTGGCAAACAAACTGAATAGTTTTCATAATTTAAGACAGAATGTGATTTTATCAAAGTGTGTTGGCAGCCGACCATATGACTCTGGGGCACTGAAGCCCAGTGGGGAACTCTCTGTGCTGATCTGCCAAAATAAAATCTGTTACATTAATACATTAATTAACTCTAAATAAAGGTGAAACAAAAGAGTTTGAAGTTTGAAGATTCAGAAACACACTGGTCAAAAAAATGTTTAATGCATGAAAATGGAAGTGGATATGCAGCTGCATGTTTTAAAGCATAGCTGACACAAGGAAAATGTTACAGAGATAATTATTAACATTTTTTATGAAAATTTTAGCGTGTGATGTTTGTCGTTTAATTACTTGTGACTTCTGAGAATAATTTCCCCTTTAATGTGGAGATTAAATACAAACATTGCTGCTTTTATGTCTCGGCCTGGGTAAAACATTATGAGAAAAACATCTTTGTAGCATTTTAGGCGCATATATTTAATTATGTTGGTAGCGTTATACTATTATAGTGTTGTTCAATTGCGTAGTTTGTGAAGTGCGGAATTAAGTATCGGGCACGAGAACAGCAGGAATGGTTTCCATTTCAGCTTCAAATATCAACAACAAGGACACTCAAACACACAGTAACACTGAAATGCTCTACATCATGTACACCCCTAACTCCTACCCTAATCTTTATGTAAGACTAATTAAAACCTCAACCCTAAAACCCTAAAATAGATGGTTACCTTGTGGGGACCAGATGGAAGGTGAGTGCCCACAATGTGAACAGACTTTTGTCCCCACAACATGATGAATATACAGCACAAACAGACACACACACACACACACACATAAACACATCACGCACACGAAACCTTCCAGCATCACCCTTTACCTTGACGGGACAATGCCTTGACCTTCGCCTGCTTAACATGCAAAAATATATGTGAAGAATTTGCTTGAATATATTCTTGACATCTGGTTGTGAAATGGTTGTAGGCTATTTCTCAAATACTGCAGGTATGGTGTTTTGTGCCATCTGTGTCACTCCACTGTCACGGCTGAAATCACATTTAAGTGCCTGACTGACTCATTGCCTTAAAAACACTTAGAAATGTGTCATTATCTGGCCCTCTTTAGACTGCCTGGCAGCCACTTACTGTTCGTTGTCTTCCTGGCAGGTTTAACACGTCACTCTGCTGCCTGTGTCACTGCTTGTATGTTTGGCAGCCTGTACTTAGTATCACTTTCTATCTGCTGCCTTTAAGGAGCTGTGAAATGCACTCTGGCAGGCCAGTGTACATTTAGAGGTCTCCCCTGACTGTTAATATTTTAGCAAGAACAGAAAAGCCTTGTGGGTGTGTGTGTGTGTTCATCACTGTGATACAACAGAAAATGTGTGAAATGATCATGTCCAATGCATTAGTTATAAGCTTAAAGTAAACCAACAGACAAACAGGACCTCATTCCACTGATTGAATACAAAGATCACTGCTTTTTAGTCTCTGCCTGGGTAAAACAGGATGATAAATACATCTTTGTAGCATTTTAAAGCGCATATTTTTAATAATTGTATTGGTGGTGTTATACTATTGTGTAATACAATTGCGTGGTTTGGTTGTGAAGTACGGAATTAAGTATGGGCACTTTGTAGATTTCATCGCGGCAAGAATGGTTTCCAATTCAAGTTCTATTCGGCTTTAAATATCAACGACCCCTTCCACTGTAGCGTAATCACCACTAACTTTCACTGGTGTAAAGGTTCTTTTTCCATGTCTTTTGTGAAAAGATGGAACATGATACTGAAGTATTCTGTTTATATTCTAAAATAAAGACCCTTCAATAACTACAGCTCAGACAAGGCTTTGAAATACTCTTTTCAAAGCCTTGAAGCCTCCACCAATTTAGCATCGCACTGTCAGACTGCTGATGGACAGTTTTTTAAAAAAGGATCAAAATCAATGCAGCAGAGCCAGTTATATCATCTTTTTTATTCCATGTATTCTTTGTCCTTGTCAAAACCTGGCGCCTACAACAGACCACACTACAACAGTTCTGTTCGAGATTCGGGTGTGTTATGCTAGTAGTGGCTGATGTAGTCTTGAGTCGCTGTACGAGGAGGAGCAGGCTACAGAGGTCTGGTAAACTCACTCCTTGGTAACTCCACACCCCAGATTTTTTTTTCATTTTCAAACTTAGTAGTCTTCTTAGTAGTCTAGTAAACATAGTCTTCAGCTTCAACCTAAGCTAACTCAAGTGACATCACTTAACACTTTATACAACTTTTCACATAGGTATGCTGTAATACTCCCCAAGATGTGTAAAATCAATGGATTTCCTCTTTGACGGTGTTTCTGTGGCTCATACAGTAGGATATGATGGGACTGGCCGCTAACAGAATCTTTGTTAAAACGATGAGGTGCTCAAATGTTTGTCCAATGCAGTACTGAATACCAATTAATCTTACGATATGGAGAGAAAAACCCTTGTATCATATTTGAGCTTCTCAGAAAGACTGATGAAAGAAACCCTTTAAGAAAACAGTGTTAAAGGGTAGTTTGGATTTTTTGAAGTGGGGTTGTATGATGTTGTTATGTTGTATTTATCCGTAGTCAGTGTATTACCCACGGTAGATGGTGGTCGGCACGCTCCCAGTTTGGAGAAGCAGCCTGGAGTACTGGTACAGAAGCTAAGCAATGTACTGCTTAGCGCCTCATAATCAGTTTACAAAGTCTGGAGCAGGAAGCTAGCCATTATACAAGCTGTCTGAGGCTAATATGTTGGTAATACAACAGAAGGTAGCTGTGGCTCTGGAGGTCGAGTGGGTCGTCCGCTGATCACAGGATTGTCCATGTCAAAGCAAGACAACCCCAAATTGCTCCCGATGGTCAGATCAGCACCTTGCATAAAACTGCTATTAGTGTGCGAGTGTGTGTATGAGTGTGAATGGGTGAATGACAGGCAAAATGGTAAAGCGCTTTGGATAAAAGCACTATAAATGCAGCCATTTACCATTTAGGTTTACTTTTACACTTGTGGACTTGTTGGACGTGTGGGCAATGTTGTTCTTTCACTGGTGACATTTGTTTCTTCCTGGCGTGAGGTCTAAATATTGTTTATGATATCTCATATTTTTCTGATTTGTAATCACTGACTTTGTTGTTCAATACTGTTTTCATGGTTTCGCAGTTGCTTTCAGTAAAATCTTCAAAAGGCCAACTGCAGTCTTCAACTTTTATTGGATTTGTGTTTAGCCTGCTGCATAGCTGTGCACCCACACGCACAGTGAGGGAAGAAAGAGTTAGGAGGCTAGTAGAACAGAGGGTAACTTCAGGATATCAGCTCTTTATATCGGCAGCCTAGTAGGAGGTCAGTTCCTACCAGGCTGGACTGAGAACACTCCTGACATCACAGGCAATATTCAAACTCATGGCCTACAGTGCACTGGGACAAACTACTTGCAACAACACCTCCTCCACATGGCAGAGTCTAATTTTACTTAATTTACAGTGGAGAGAGGGACGACCTGCACCACCTAAAGCACAATGCGTCAGTGTACAGTTCACAGAAGAGCGGACTTCTCTGTGAGGCTCGTCGATTTCTCTCCCTCTCTTCTGGCTCCCAGCAGCTTGATCTCTGCACCGCCCTCAAAGAAACTCTGAGTGTCTTTTCTGTTTCAGCCAACTGGCCGGCCGGCCGGGCAGCAGGCCTCCAACAGCCTTCAGCTGCTGCTGTGAATATAAAGCGGTGTCAGGGTGCATCGATCACCAGCTCGCTCCATCTGGTATTCGACATAAATAAGAGCCTGGACAAAAAGGCGAGGCAGCGACTCAAGAACAACTCACATTTGACACTTTGAGCCTGTAATGATTCAGTTTGCTTCATTATCTATAAATAACTGCTCACTGACAGCTCACTTTGGCTTTGACCCCCCACATACTGATGGATGACAGTTCTGCTTTCAGTTAAAGAACATATTCTGCTTTTGGAATTATCACTTTGAGTATGTGCTAAATGGAAAAAATGTGAAACCGTTTATGCAGAATAGAATAATGATTTGCTGTTAAAATAAAAACATATATCTCCCCCATGCTGTGTATACGTTAAAAAAGCGAAAGCAGATATGATTATTGACATAATTCAGATCACACAGGCCACCACAGTAAACAGTAACAGTAAACAAAGAGCATCTGTTTCTTATCAATATTTATCCACTGAATCAAACAGAATTACTAACAAATCCTGAGTCAATGTTTTCTCAAATATTCACACTGTTTGTACATGAATATTCAGCTTTCCCTCACTATGAATAAAAGAAAAGTGTTCCCAGTTTTACTGTTAAAGACTGTAGCGACAAGTGTGTGCGAGAATTCAGTGAGCAGACTGAAAGTAGACGCTCAAACTACAGATGAAAGATGCGCACTTTGAGTGGTATTCACACAAGAACCTGCCTCTGAAGTCCATTTAACATGTTTATTTGGCTGTTAGGAGTCAATTTCTAAACAAGTGCTCAATCAGATAAATGTTTAGAACAGTTAATTCAATCTCCGAGTCCTTTACTCATTTGGTGTGGTTCATTTGGCCAATTGAGAGTGAAGTCGTTTGGACTCTAGGGGCACTAATTAACAGGAACACCTGAACATTCAAGTTAATTTCCTCTTTGTCAGGAGTGAGAAACTAAATCCAGAGACAAGCGATACTAGGATACAAGGATACTAAAATGAACAGAGGGTAAAAAAGTACACTCGTTGATTTTGTTACTTTGGCAAATACCAACAAGATTTTAATATTTAACATCTACAGGATGTATTGGCACAAAATTTGGTACAAACATGCATGTTTCTACAACGGTGTATCCTACTGACTATGGTGATCCTCTGACTTTTCTGCTAACTCCACCATGAGGTCAACATCTGTGGTTTTGAGTGAAATGTCTCAACAACTATTGGATGGACTGCCATGAAATTTGGTACACATATTCAAGCCCCCCTCATGATGAACTGTAATAACTTTGGTGATCCCCTGACTTTTCATGTAGCGCCATCATCAGGTCAAAATTTCACTTTGTTCAGTACTTTGGTTAATAACCCGCAAAACTAATGACATTCCCATCAGCCTCAGCTGTACCTTGCGTTTAATGCTAATTAGCAAATGTTAGCATGCTAACATACTAAACTAAAATGGTGACCATGGTAAACATTATACCTGGTAAACATCTTAGAATTGTCACTGTGAGAATGCTAGCATCCTGACATTAGCATTTAGCTCAAAGCACTGCTGAAGCTAAGTACAGCCTCACAGAGCTGCTGGCATGGCTGTAGACTCTTATTCTTTACCTCTACAATATCTGCCTGCATAAAAGTTGGACACACTACATGCCCATCTTCCTCCCTGACCTCCACACCCAAGTAGCCATCATTAATTTATTACCTGTGCTTTTCCTACTGTGACATGTCAAAATATCCTACTTAAAAAATGTCTACATGAAAGTGATTCCTCGTACCAGTTAGCATAATCCGGTGACAACTACATGTCCTCTCAACAATTATTAGCCAATACAAATGTGCAACTAGGTTATCATATGACCACAATTAATGGGATACGAGGTTCCAAGGAGACTTACTGATCAGATGCTTAACCACCTGAAAAGGCTCTTTTTACTGCTTCTGGATATCTAAGCTCTTCACTGGGTCCCTAAGGATGAGCCCAGACACTCTGTGAAGGAAATCTATTTCGACTGCTTGTATCTGTGATCTTATCTTTTCTGTCACCACTAGAGCTCATGACCTTAACTGGCACTTTGTAAATCAGAGCTTCCCCCTCAGGCTTTGCTACCTCTTGACCTCAGCGGTCCGGCATGACTGGCGTCGTCAATCCACCTGTCAAGCTCGTGCCTTGTGAATAGGAATGCATGATCATTAAACTCCTTCGTTTGGGAAACAAGTCACTAATGCACCTTTTTCCTACAGAGAATCATGGCCTCACTCTGGAAGTTGTCCCGTTGAGACAAATATCTCAGTGACAAATTTCTGGTTATTATTTAATAAAGTCATTACCCCAAGGCCTAATGGTGACAAAAACTCCTAAGTCTTCCGGTTACGATGCTATTTTACACACATTTCTGTAACAGCACAGTTCAGTCAGCCAAGTAAAGCACATTTCTCTTTGAAATGAAACAAACTGCTTCTCCCACACTCCCCATTGTGGCCCAGTTTCACTCATGGCTGCCAAGAGATTTTATCAAACCTTTGAGACGCAGCAACAACTAACCTTCCCTTAACAAAACAGAAGTAGCATCATTCTACTTTTTCACAGGAGGTAAAGCTGAAGGTGAAGTGATTTTTCCAACAGTGAAAGTGTTAACAAAAGCCACATAATAAAAAGTGACATTGTATCGTCACTCTACCATGAAGCATTTTACTTAACTGGGGGGGTTTCGGCAGGAAAAGGGAAGCTCTGAGCTTCTGACAATAAAATCTTCACGGCAGCCATTAAACAGCCTGTTGCGTATCTCTGGTTCACATAGTTTTAAAATCTGTCGCCCACCTGATTTGAACATTAAACAGCCAGCTGGTTCTTTGTGTGAGGTGTGTCTGTGGGCCACCGAGGTGTGTGACACTCATGTTGAGTGTGTGTGTTAGTGCACGGTGTGAGCCCAAGTTTCTCGCGGACTCTGGCTTCAGTGTTATCTGATTCCCCTGCTGTGTTTGCTCTCAGCAGGCTTTTTATCATCTGATTCCCCTGCTGTCTATACTCTCAGTAGGTTTTCATTATCAGATCCCCCCGCTGACTCTCTCTGCAAGCCTTCCCCTCTCCTCTCTGTTTTTAGAGCTTTTTCTTTTAATGTACAGACCTTGCTAAGTGCTCCTCTCCCATGTGGGTTCACAGTTACTCCTCTTGTCCACTGACAGGGGTGTGCATCTGAGCTAACACTGAGCTGTTGTAGTCAGGTTTTCATGGCCAATCGCGTGCGCTGCATGAAAAATGGGTTGTGTTTAGCATGCCACTTTTTCTTGCGGCTTCCTTGAATATCCACTGGGATTCCTTTTAACGCTGGTAACTGCACCTCTCGTTTGTTCTGAATTGGATACAAAACTTTTTTTTGAATGAGTTATGTAAGCCAAAATGTAAGACATGGTGTCCCCATGCAAGAGAATAATGGATAGGATGGAGGCCTTGAAGCAAAGGATGGTGTTTCTTCCATAAAGATCATTATTTTTTATTGTGGGGACCCTCGAGTGCATTTCCATGCTTTTACCATGGCCACCTACCAAAGGAAAGAAAGTTTGTGTTTAAATTGTTACCACTTTTTAAAGTTTGTTTGTAGTTTGTAGTGTGGAGCATAACCATTGCTGCTATAATTACTTAAAATTTTAAGTGCAACATCACCCAAAATCAATATTTTGAGTATCAAACACTCACTTCCTGCAGTCAGTAAAAAGTTTGTAGTTCGCTGACTATTAGCTGACCTTGAATTCACAAAATTAAGACAGATGCTGCTTCACAGTGGTTACACACATTAACACAGCAGTTACGATGGATTCCAATGGTGACAAATTTTTATGGAAAAAGAAATGTTCTAAACGGTCATAATTTCGCCCAAATATATCTAAACACCTTGTTTTTTTAGATGCTACAGTTCTTTTGAAGCTCTGCAGCTCTGATGCAGCCATATTTTAGTGAAACTGTGAGTGTTTAGAACATATTAAACATACAGATAGATAGCAGAGATGTGTATCATGCTGCAGGAGTGGTCTGAGAAGTTTCTTTGGATGTTTTGACAGTTTTTTTCCACCATGAAAACTTCACACTATTGGAATCAAACCAATTCAAGCTAACACAGCCACTTTTCTCTGGTCAACTGACTGGAAACTACAGGCTTTTAACAGCCGCTTGGATTTTGGGGTTGAGGTTGTACAACTTTAATGGATACCTGCCAGCCAATCAAAGTTAGTATTACCTACATTATGGTCCTGGTACCAGCATGAATAATGTTATGACAAATTTCCCCAAGCCAGAGATTGGTTTTGCCTAATTTCAGCCTACAATCAAATCTTTGGTCAAGCGTCTTTATTGTCCAGTGCCACCATGAAGCCCCACGCTGATTCAGCTCATCTCTGCACTCAGTGTACTTCATCCTTCACGTTCTTAATCCGTAAAGAAGTTGGTAGGTGATTCCTGTAGATCAGAAGTCAATCAAAGAGAGACTGAAGAAGAGAATACATTTTGCTTATAGCTGACTTCTCCTCCTAGCTGCTACACCTGAAATAACTTGTTGCTCGAATTCCTACAATCCTCCACAAAAATCCAAAACCTTTCCTCATAAACACGGTTTAACTGCAAAGTTGGTTGCCAGTGGAAATTCATTTTTATCCATATGGAGTATTTAATTTTGATTTCTTGCCATTTGATTTACCATTATATATGATAAGACAGCGCAACTCTCTCATGACCTGGATATCATCATGTGAGTCTTCTCATATTTATTCTTGGTTCTCGTTATGATCGTATGATCTGCTTCCCACTTATTTCTATTCTTGTTTGTTGTCTTTCACTCTACTGCACATGTTTTTGTGATTCTGAGTGTCTCACTCATTTATTTCTGTTCACAGCTAACAATCTGTACAGTGCTTGACTTTTAAAAACCCCTGGGGCAATACAGGCATGTGCTCCCTCTGCTATCTGTTCTGAAACACTGTGGACTTCATAACGATGTGACTGTCAGTCATATCTGCTCTGCACTAATCCACCTCTTATCTGTCCTGTTCCTCAGAAGAGTCTGTGCTGGATATGATTCCTTTACATGTTGCCTTTGTCCATCAAAATTGTTGCACAGTTCTTCACTAATATAATGCTTTATCCCTCAATTGTTTTTGGCAATTTCAGGGTGGTATATGATTTTGATGGACTTGTATACTCCTACTGGTCTGTACCTCACTGTTTCTAATTCTCAAAATTAGACAATGTTTCATATTTAATCAAAAGTCAGCCTTCTTTACTGTTAAAGCTATCTGCAGCCCAGTATAGGGGCCAAAAATGTGTAGCAACTCATTACTGACTGCAGTATGTCTCATTCAGTGACCAGCCCCCATCTTCCATTTTTATGTAATGATTTTGAGCCACACTAGCGAGTCTACAGGGATGGCTTTGTCAGTTGATGCACCACTTTGGTCCAGACTGAAATATGTCGATAAATATTGGATGGATTGACTTGAAGACGCAGAGATTTGTGGTCCACAGAGGATGAATCAGGACTTAGTGGTCCCCTGACTTTTCATCTTGGCCACTTTTCAATTAAGATTAATTAAGATTTTGAATGAGGGACTTTTACTTGTAACAGAGTATTTCTACACTGTAGTATTGCTACTTTTACTTCAGTTTAACGATCTGATTACTTCCATCACTCTTAATTGTTTCCTTTTTAATTCATACCATGTGGTGAAACTAAAAATAATTTCTACTTTGTGGGTAATAAAACCTTTCAAATGACAACTTATTCATAACTGAGTGTTTCATATGAGAATTCACATGTCTGTGAATGAGAGAACCTTCAGTTTGGCTCCAACCACAGAGCTGCTGAATGCACGAGAAAACAACAGACTGCACAGCGGACTTCATTGACC
>NTHP01000303.1:1205596-1227242 GCA_003416845.1 Oplegnathus fasciatus
CTTTTGTCACCTCTTGTCACGCCCACCTGTATTGTCATTGACAGCAGGTACTACAAACTTACAACAAACTTTGCGAAAACCCACAGATCTTTATTTTGAATTCTAGTACGGATCCCAAAGTTTCGTTTCTAAAAATACCAAACATGTCGGGCTGAATTCTGAAGAAATGTGTGTAAAATGATACATCATGAGTACTTCCATTTGACGGGATGGTGTAGCCATAAAACTTGGGTTTGAGTCTTGGGTTTGAATACTTGAATACGTCAATGTAGAGCTGCAACAAGCAGACATATAGAGATGGGTGACAGATTAAAGGAAAAACCAACGTGAAATGTCTTAGTATGAAGTCAGGCCACCAAAAACCTCCAGAACAGCTTCAGTGCTCCTCGCCAAGTCTGTGGAACTCTAATGGAGGGATGAACAACATTCCTTCACAAGATGTTCCCTCATTTATATATACAACCTTTACTTAATCAGATAATTGCATTGAGATCAAGATCTCTTTTGCAAGAAAGACCTGAGTACAGCAGATAGAAAGAAAAACAGACAAAGCCAGACGTAACAAAAGGACATACAGCAATCACAGATATCACTAAATAGATTTGAAGATGAATGTAGTGGTAATTTTTATCATGTCAGTTTAAGCCACTAGGTTGCCTATTTAACGTTAGTTTGTCTGTTGTTTAACTTTCCACAGTGCATCCATCTCAGATTGAAGGGTTACTCACAAATCCACACAGAGTCAGAAGAATAGTTGACTTTACTTGTCTCTCTGAACAGACATGAATAATCCTCCTTTTTTACACAGCTAGATTGCATCTTTCAAAGTAGAATCCTTTTGTTGAACAAAATTATAATCCATGAGTCTCCAAAAAACTGTGTTCCACAGAAAGGTAGTCCAAAATATGACAAATCAACGGTCAAAAAAGCTGTATTGAGCCAAACTAACTGTAATGCAACCTCCTTCCTTCACTAACTGCTGACTAATCAGCTTTTTACATCTGACTTCTCAATTATGACACTAGGAGGCGCACTTTACCTCTAAAGGCCTGTTAATACACCCACAGTATACTTAACACCAGCAACTAACAGCAAATTATCAGATATCAACAGTAATAAATGATGATTTGGCTCTTACAGTGAAACTCTACATTATATAATTTGGCCTTAAGGAGATGGTGGTGGAGAGAATTGTCTTACACATTGGTCCAAAATCTCCCATAGGTGTGAAACTGGATTGAGATCTGGTGACTGTAAAGGCCGTAGCATTTTATTCACATCATTTTCATACTCACCAAACCATTCGGTGAGCCCTGGTGCACAGAAACATCTGCATTTGATATGTGTCTCCACTCTTATATTCAGATTTTTCCTTTAATTTGTTCCCCGTCTGTATATTAAGTATAGTAAGTGTGGAATAAGATGATATTTAGGTATTTAGGAATCCTGATGTTTCACTATTTTACATGCAGCATAATCATTTTTGTGTTTGTGTGGGATTTTCAGTCTGGTCTTTCTGCTGCAGTTTAACGATACAACAGTCGGCTGTAAGATAGTGAGACGATGAGAGAGACAGATTGCTTCCTCTAGAGCTGGACGGAAGAAGGAAGGGAAGAGGAGAGAGGAGTGTATATGAAGACAACATAGTCAGTCAGAGTAACTGGTCTGTTTCCTCATCAGTCCTTCCTCTGTTCTTCCTCCACGAAAGAAACATCTTCAGCCTCACCAAAATATCTGATTCTCTCTATTTTCCTTCCTGCTGTTTCAGTTCTCAGATCTGCTGCAAACTCTCAGTCCTGTCCTTTCCGACTCGTCTTCCTTTCTGTCCTCTCCTCCTGTTGTTACCTATCAGCTTCTCTCCTCCTTGTTTGTCCTCCCAACACATTTGTCTCTCTTTCTCCTCCTACCCGCTGTCTTTCTCTTTCTACTCATCTACCTGGATCTCTGCCCCCCTGCTGTATCTGAATCAGAGAGCTGCTGCCACTGTGCCGCTCACTCTTTCTTCTCAATTCCTCCTCTTTTTCCGTCCTCCTCCTTCCTTTCTTGTCTCTCTACGTGTATATTTTTTTCTCCCTGTTTCATGTCCACGTCCCTTAATCTTTCTCGCTCTGTATGTGTTCCCTCTCCTGCTGCTTTCTTCCATCTTCCGCTGTAGTTTCATAGTTTTCATCTGAAGGTGGTTATATTTGGTTTCGGCTGATAGAGTTCAACTGTTCAGTTTAACATCTTTGTATCTGTAATATTTGTATATCAAACAAAAAGCTTTACTGAAAGAGATTTTTACTATCATGGGATACCAATAGGGCTGGGTGTTGTTTGAAATGTTTCAATACTGGTACCAAAATGATACTTTTTTTATTTCACTTTATTTACAAAAGTTGTTTAAAGGCCCGGCACACCCCCGCAGGTGTTTTCACTTAGTCTGTCTGATTACACCTCTGCCTAGGTCGAAGGTGGGTGGAGCTACATGAGGTCACCTGACTTAATTTTTCTAAATTTGTCCCACCCTAGCAACTGCAACAAAGCTAACAGGGGATTCAGGATGAGGACAATAAAACTGTCTGTAGCTGTCCACACAGTCCTGAGAAGAGGTCTAATCAGCCGGTGTAATTGAAAAAAACTTGATATTAACAACATGATCAAATATTAACCATATATTTGACAGATAATGACTACTTGATCAAAGATTTAGTAAGTAGGAGTATGAATCTGAACAGGAATGGGAAGCCAGCTTTCAGTAATTGACAGTAGTTTGATATCCAGTCTGAAGGCTGAAATGTGCTTCTCAGGGCTGCCTGTCTGATTTTGTTTTATACTTGTACGTGCAACTTGTGTAACTTTCTGTGTTTTCTGATGGGACCTCCCTGTTGGTGGGCAACATCATTTGTCCTGTGCCTTCCAAAACCATTACAAATCACGGTTGAACAATAAATCTGTTTGATGATGCGACAGCTCTTTGGTTAAGGTTTGGTTAGGTTTAGGCAGAAAAACGACTTGGTTAGATTTAGGGAAACAACGTGGTTTGGGTGAAAATTACTACTTTGTCAAGGCTGAGGGACGTTTGTTGTCATGGCTACAATAATATACATGTGGTTAAGGTTATGGAACGATCATGGTCATGGTTACCAATGTTGACTGTTGGTTGGAAACGGGAAACAAACATGAAACGACCAGCAGCCTCCTGTGTTAAAATGAGATGTTTCTTTGACCCACACTGACCTCCTTACGCGGACTTTGTCGCTCTACGCCACCGTCATCTGACTTCCTCCTTTGCGCCTGTCGTAATTATCACGGCCGCTAGAGGGTTTTGTCACTTGAACGTAAACAGATGTCATTTTTAGGCACTTGCTGACTGATGCTGTCTTATTTGATATAAAAAAATTCAGTTTTTTTTCAGTTTGTTCTCAGTCATGTCAGCGGGGGATCTCCATCACATCAGAGATGTACAGCACTGAATGATCAGTATTCAATATATTGTCCCAATATGTCAGTTTTGTGATGGTGCAGTTCAAGTTGTAATCAGTGTCTTATTTTTAGTTTACTTTTGGCCATTCGCTCTCTCTCTGTATCTGTCTAGCTCTCTGTTTATGTCGCCCGGCCTGACCCAGCAGCACACTCATCATACACGGACCATAAACCACCGCAGCATAATAAGTTAAGACTGCAGAGGTGGAGGCATCCCAGCTGCAGGCTTCAGACTGAGCTTAACGCCTCCTTCCCCCCTGCAGACAGTTCACTGTTCATTATGGAGGTGCTACTAAAGGACAGCAAAGTAGAAATACATATTTTAACAGCCACAGATGGCGCTCCGATGACTTGTTAGCCCGAGCAGCGAATGAGTGAGTCACAAGTGATGAGATTCAAGGAAGTCAGTGCGTGAAACAGCTACCCCGCAGGGCCGTAAAGTCACTGCGCGTTTAATCGCCTTCCAATATTACAACATGAAAGACCCTCTGTGTGTTTAGCAGCACAGAGACCGGCAGCCAAATGAGGAAAATGTAAACAAAAAAGAGCCTTTGAGCTGCCAGAAACAGTGATTTTCTGTTTTACTGTGCTGCTGCAGGTTAGTTTAGATGTTAAAGGAGAAATGTTCTTTAAACTTCTTTTCTCAGAGGAAAAAAAACAGAATGAATCTTTCAAGGTTTGAAAAAGCTATTAGCAACATGTCTTGTGGTTATAGTTTTGTTTTTTGTTGGTTTATTTTTAGAGATACCATACAGTAAATTAACATAAACACTGTAACATTTCTTAAGAGTGGGGTGGCTGGGCAGCTATAGCTCAGGCGATGCAATGGGTTGGCCATTAATCATTGTGTTGGTGGTTCCTGTCTAAGTGTCCTTGAGCAAGACTGACCCTTGAATTGCTCCTAAAAAATACAAGCATCTGCTGAATGTAATGTAAAAACAAGTGCATGCCTGTTCTTTTGTGGAGGTGAACATGCTTTCTGGGAAATGTAGGATATTCCCAGAATGCAGAATGTGGGAAATCACTAACTGAAGTAGTGATATCTCTTCATCAGGTTGAGAGTTAATGCATTGTAAAAGTAAATTTGTCACAGACTAATTATTGGAATGTGTCCAGTTTTATCCCTGTGACCTGAAGCTTCACCAAGTTAACCTTAAGACTTTTAAAGACCTTTTTAAAACCACATAGAATGCGCTTTAATACCTGTTTCACGATCATACCGGCCAAAGTATGAAAGTACGATGGAAAACCAGTCTGGACGATTGGGCCTAGAATTATTTATTATTATGTCACTTTTTTTTCAGTACCTCCGAGCAGTATATAACAGTAATTCCTACAGATGTTATTAATTAAAGCAACTCTAGAACTTTCATTTTGTGTTGATTTTGGCGACCCCTGTGGACAAAAGGGGTAGTGTTTCACCACCGCCTCGTGTCGTAAAGATCTTGATCTGGCTAGCACGTGCTTTTGTTTTGGAAGCGAGTGAAAGAAACACGCAACTTCTTTTTTATGCTATTTTTCTTTTTTAAACACAGCTGTTTGCAGGATGCATAGCGGTGAGGTAATGTATCTATTTGTGGCTATGTAAGATTAATAACTAATGTGACGATGGTGAGACAGACGATGGTGAGACAGACAGGGAACATGTAACGTTAGGTTACATGTTCCCTCCGCCTCACTCCCCGCCGCTAGGGGACTACTTCGCCGGGAGGAGAGCGGCAACTCCAGAGACGGACCTTCAGTTTGTGGCTGTAGGTTCCGTGGGTCTGATCCCAGACTGGACCGCCCGACTCCCCGCCAGATCAGGGAACTTTCTGTTGCTGCCGTTACACAGGTTAGACCCAGCGCTGCCGCTGGCCACCAGCCTGTTGTGCCAGGCCGCCCAAGTAGAGCCTATGAATGGGAAACGCTGTCTTCTTAATAATTAGCCAACAGTAAGATATAGCTCAGTAGCAAGGCCGACATAAAAAAGTCATGTCCACCGTGACCTAACGTTATACCTCCATGGACTGTAAAACTACATCTGTATTTCATAAATAAAATAGACATATCACATACCTGTCTAGGAGGAAGAGGGACAATTCAGGATCAGTCCCAATATCCCCCAGTATCAGCCACAACTACAAAGTACAACGTCAAAAAAAAAAATCTCCTCCTTCCTTTTAACTGGCTAATGTACTACTCACTGCCAGACTTTGCCTGGGAAAATGTAAACGTAGGCTCTACCAGTCTGCGTACCGTAAATCGCTTCCTGATTTTACGGAAAAATCCAACCCAGGTACAGGAATAAAGAATAACTACTAGAAACTAATAGAAATAGCCAATCTTCTGGCTGTTGGTCTTGTTTGCTTATGTAGGTCATATAGAGTATTAATTGAGACTGTTTCATAACCAGTTAAAAACTCCATAGAGTGCTTTTAAGTTAATGCGATCTGGACCCAGATAAGCCATAGAAAATGGATAGATACTAAGACATTTACTAAACATAAGAAAATATTTGAGACCTTTTAACACCTTCTGAAGCCTTTTTTGAGGAAACTGAATTAAAGACATTTTAAGACACATTTCCGCACGCTGTCTACACTTGTGAACAATACAAAACTTCTTCTTTGAGAAACAGAATTTCAGCTTAAAAACCTTCATGATTCTGCAACCTGGTGGTCTGGAGTGAAACTTAATGTTTATTAGAACAGTCTTCGCTGCCTCTTCGCTCAACTCCTCTCAGCTTACCTTTAAAAAATCTTTCTGCCTCCAAATGTTTTAATGGAGATTCTAACAGACAAGGATTTTGTACTATAAGATTGAATGTGTGGCATTGAATCAAATTTAGATCTTCCGTGAATAACAATAATAACACCACCAGAGGTTTCTTTCATTACCCTTCACACGGAGCAGAGAGACGGTTGTGTTTCTTCTTTCTTTACTGTTTATTGGTTTTCTGCTGTGCCTCTAATTGTACCCTCAGAAAGTTTTGTTGTCTCATGACTTGTTTTGTTCTGATTTATTTCACAGTTCCTCTGAGCACTGCAGTACTTTGAATTTATGTCTGTATTAATTACTGGATTTAATTAGCTTTGCTGTATTGTTAGCTGGTGGTTTCAGAAATCCTCCCGATTCTTTGACTAATTTGCTTTTGCTTTGAATTTCAGCAGCTTCTGAGGATATAAACTTGGTATGTTCCTCACATGTCAGCCTGGAGGATTTTTGTTGTGTTAGAAAAGTGTTTCTTTCATACTCTTCAGTGGATATTATATTACTATAAAGTTTGGACATGGAAGACAGTAGTGTCTTTGGTCGTAAAACTCATCAAGCTAGAAAGGTTTTTCTTTTTCTTGATCTTTTACTTTATGTTGATCAGGATTTAAACTGAAACAGAACAAAATGCCATAAATGTCTTTTAAAACTAAATCTAACTATAAAACCAACTCTTAAAGGGGAATTCCACCGCTTTTATACACCAATGTCAGTTTACAGGTCCTGGGGAGTACTGCTGTGAGAAAAAAAGTTGTATGAAACCTTTTGTGGCTCCAGAGGGAGCTGCAAGAAATCGGATAAATTGCCTCCAGTGATGTCACTTGAGTCAGCGTTGGTTGGTGCTGAAAGCTACAAGTTTGAAAATAAAACAAATCTGTCCAGACCTCTGTAGCCCGCTCCTCATCTCTGCTGCAGGCTGGCAGCTCAAGGCTACATTAGCCGCTACTAGCATAACACACCCAAATCCTCAACTGACCTGTTGGCGGTTGGGTTGCATTGTGGGTAACGTAGGCTCCAGGTTTTGATTAGACAAAAGAATGCTTGGAATAAAAGTCAATTTTGATCCTATGTTTAAACTGTCCATCGTGAGTCCGACAATGTTGTACTGTAGGAGCGCTATGCTAATATCGGTGGAGTCTTGTAACCCTCGAACAACCTCTCTGTTACTTTACTCTCAAGGTCTAAAACTTAAATTTGCCCACTTAAAGGATGAAGTACAGTTATCTTTCGGCTGGAAACAGACTGTCACTGTTCATTGCCTTTACACACGATTCTCCAACTGCTAGATCTTCTGTGTGTGTGCTGACTATACGCTGCTTTCCTCACTGCAGGTTTAAATTAATTAGACTGGCCCTCTGCGTTTTAGACACAACATGCAAACGTGAAGTTAAAGTTTTTGTAAGCACATTAAGGGGAAGATGTAGCTGCATGGAATGAAAAGAGACACATCTGACCTGCTAAACACAGAAAAGTCTTTCTGTTACTTCATCAGGCCAGGCTGTAAAGTATCAAATAGCTGATTTCTAATTTAAATTCCTGCTTAAAGATAAAAAAAATCCATAATTAATTCTCGTTTCATGAAGTACATTTCTAAAGTCACACACTTCATTCCCCAGAATGCCTCTCAAGACCTTCCTCAGCAGCTTGTTCTCTGGTGTACAGTATGTGTAGGTGGATGGAGCAATGGTGATGGAGTAATGAGTTTCCCGTGGAGAAAAGGTGAGATCGTATACATAGAGAACGATGTCGCAGCGTGCTGTTCCCTGTTCTTCAAAGTATAATAAGGCTTTTGAAAAGGCTCCTTTGGGTGCAAAATTGGTCTCCCATGTCTTCTGTGATGAAATCTTCTCTCATGATTGTTGAACATTGGTGCAAAATGGCAACCATTTTAATGTGCAGAGCAAAACCAGACTATAATTGTTGATTTTTTGTGAGTCATTTTCTAGAAATCTCCTGTACATTCGACCAGGTGGAAAAACACATCTCCAGACAAAAGTTGCATTGCCTGCATTTAGCAGTGTTTTAGTGGTTTGTTGATATATTCTATAAAGTTATAACAAGTAGAAATGTAACTTTTGGCCCCCATGAGTTGCGCAGAGTTGGTGCCGGACTTGGTGTCACAAAATAACATGCTATATAAAGTTTTTATGGTGAATGTGTTAGCAAACGTTTGCCTATTTACACATCCAGGAGACAGAGCAACGTTGGTATTCATACGGAGTCGTGTTTCTGGCCACTATTCCCTCTCTTTTGGCTCTGTTTTTGGTCTCCACCAACTCCACCAGAGAAATATCTGGCTCTTTAACTGCTAAATGCTCCACTATGTTCACCAGCCAGTCGCTAACTGTGTCTAACTGCTGATTTTCAGTCAGAGCTTTTTTGCTGAAAACAGCTGCCTGGTGCTGGAAACGGGATTGATGAGAACAGTGAACCAAAACGAAAGTTGTGGGCGGGAAAACCAAAACAAAGAGTTAAAAGAGGCTAAAACGCTCAATATAGCTGAGAGGAACTGCATAGTTAGATGAGAATTCTGTCTGTGTAGGTCACTATGAGCAACTGTTTTCACATTACATGTAGTCAACAGACCTATTGTTATTGTAAAATTATTGTTTAGCGCAGCCCAGTTCTTTTTCCCTCTTCAGTCCTGCACGTTGTGCACCAAACTGTTCCCAGAAGGAAACAGAACAAAACTCTCAGGAAACAAATAATTCAGTTCATCGATCTTCACAGTGATGCCGCATTGTTCCATAGCTATTATATCACGAATTAAATAACGAGGTCACCTTTACCCATGTAAGGTTTGTAAGTCCCCTAGGGGTAATTTAATTAAACAGATGTTCATAGAAACTCTAGTCGCTACTGACAAAGGAGGATTCAGGATGGATCGATAAGACTTGTGTGCTCCCTCTGAGGAAGAAAGCAAGAATGAGATGAGAGGAAATGAAACTTTAATGGGGGAAATGGGTCACTGCAGCTGGAAAAAGAAATAAACACACAAAATCTAATAAATAAAAATGTAACAAATCCAACAGATACTTCACTCTGAAGGCAAAAGTGGTGTCTGACTCTTGTATTAGTTGTCAAAGAAGGGCAAGGACTGTAATAACAGTAACAAGTACAAGGGTAATGGTTGTGGTACCCTGAGGTTTAGCTGAATTTAGGATGAATCAGTGCTTAGCAGATTAACAGGAACCTGTTCAAAGGTGAAGGATGAGCAGATAAATAGACTCTTTAGATGATAGAATTACATTTTACAGCATTTAAGAAAGTAAATTACAGTTGAGGGTTTGGAATAAGAAGACAGATGAATTAATATTGTCATCAGAAGCTGCACAGAGCCAAATTAAGAACTTATCGCTTTGATGGAAAAGCTTTTGGACCCGGAGGAGCATCGGCCATTTAAAAGCCATAACCAAAACCAAACAAAGGAAAAGCTCAGCTCCCTGAAACCAATAAGTTGTCCTTCAGCCATTAATTCCCCAAAGAGCCCACCTATAGTACATCATTCACTTAATAATCGTCCACGCAGACTTTTCTCTCCACATTTTATTTGTTTCAGTTCTCTGCCACTGCCAGGGGCAAGGTCTGGCTAAAGCTGTTTATCACAGTGAATGGAAGGAGCTAAAATACGTCCTGAGAGGTTTGATATTTGTGTGTCCTCACTCACAATAATTCAGCGTCTGAGCAGCAGGCCTAAATCACTCCTGTAAGTGGAGCTGCTTTTCATCCCCGTTTAATAGAGACGCCGTATATTCAGTTTATCTGCTGAAATGCTCATAAGCGGGTGTGGACTTTTCAAGAAGTGATGAGTCAAAACTGAACTGTGAAATATGAATGCTTTAGCAGACTTTAATTTAAGTTGTTTTTACCCGTTTTGTTTGTGAGGACTTCAGTATCATTGGCTAATGGCTACACCCACAACCCCCACCCTTTGGTTTGCCATTTGCTCCTCTTGATAGAGGGGAGAATGGCTGTAGTTTAGTTTTAGAGTGGTAACGGATATTGCACCATGCAATGAGCTTAACTCCTCTTGTTACAGCACAGACATGGACATAACTTTGCTTTCAATCAGAAAAAAGGACGGCATTTACTGACAAATTGAATTGAATGTTTTGTTTTTTTTAGTTTAGTAAAGCTCTACAATTTCATTTATGATCCATGTGCAGAGGTCAGAAGGAAGGGCTGAATTTATATGCTTCAAAATGGAGAGCTGCTCTTTTAATTAAATATTCGCATTGCATACATACATTATAATAATCAGTGTCTTAACAAGCAGTAGCAAGTGACAGTTTATGCTGGCAACGCCTATGGCAACTGTCACCTGAAAATTTACTCAACTGTAGTTAATTAAAATTAATTCAGTGAGTTTACCTAAGCACAAAAAGAAAATCTTAGCCATTTTCTGCTTAATATGCTCTTTATAATGTCAGTACCAGGCGTGTTAATGTCAGTGTGAGGCCTGTCTGTATATGTTTGGCCAAAGATTTTTTTTTTTTTAATTAGAAGTAGTCTGGGTCTTAAAAGAAAGCCAGCAGGGAGGACATCAACTGCACTATTATATGAGATTATATTTACGTAGGAACAATATAAGTTTGTGATTCTTGGTTCAGTCATACATTGTTTAACATACAGGCCTGTAATAGAATTTCTTGAAAATAATTACAACTTAAATATCAATCACAATATCAGTCAGAAAAATCGCAATCAGATATTTTCCTCAAATCATCCAGCCCCATTAGAAGGTTTAATTTTCCCAGTCATCATCTTCAAGTATACTTTCTTTCTCTCTCTTAGTCTCATCAGTCTTTCTTGAGGTTTTTATCTCCCCTCTGAGCTGATTTAGAGCCACTGGCGTGTGTGCTATAATCATAGCCTAATGACAGATAATCTGAAGAGCACTAATCCTAGCCTAATGACAGATAATGCCACTGCACTCCTACTGTGTTTGTATGCTGATTAGCATTTTTGCCCTCGTCCCCGGGTGTTTAAATGATGGTGACTCACTGGTTCCTCTGAATCACCACATTCTCAGTTTTAAACTTACAACTAATGAAATTTAAACTTTGTAGTCAGTTTACTTTTTTGCCTGCAGAGAGAAATCGAGTCCTGCCTGAAAGTCGAATTTGTCGGGTGACAGAGACTGTTGAGAAAGTGTAGGTGAAATTCATTCATATTCAGACAGGCTCTGCCCCGTTGTCCTGTGATTAAACTTTATGAATGCTGACGTGATGGGCAGGAAATCATATTTTCTTTGCCTTGAACTTGGTGACTAGTGTCTCAGCTAATTAGGCCTTAAGATCTGCATGGTTTGGTTAATTCACATGCTCAGTGTTGAAGAAGCGGTTTGATTATTCAGCTGCTGCAGGCTGTGGAGGGATTTAATATGAGTTACATTAAATTATTGAGATGCTGGAGGCTGAATGGTAAATTCAGGGGTGTTATTACTCACCCAATGAAGGCTATTGGTTGCCTTAAGAAAGAGTTGGTTATTTAAACTGTGGAGGCTTCAGGGGAATACTAGGGGTGCTTGATTAAATATCTGAGCTCATGAAGTATCCCTCATCTGTTCCAGGATTAATCTGGTAAAGAAAATGCTGAGGTTGGAGAGTGTAAACCGGAGCTTATTTCAGGTGTGGGAAAGCCTTGTCTCATGGGAATTTATTGCTTTTCAGTGAACTGGTTGTTTGCGCTGAGAAGAACAAAGCCATTGCAATTTGGTGCAAATATGGCGAAATTCCCAGCAAACCTCCTGGGCCTTTGTGATTCATGAGAGGGCGGCATCAGCGAGAGCCGGGATGAGGAAAAGGGAAAGGGAAAGTAGCTGAGGATAAATCCCCTTCATATTTCTTCTTTAGTGTCATTTATGGAAATGTGTGCAGGCAAAGTGGAGCCATGAATGGGATCTGATGAAGTCAAGGTTACAGAACGAGTGTGGAGTCACCAGTCATGAATCTGGATTTATTAACCCAGGAGCAGGCAGTTAAGTGAGGAGCTGACAGAGGACTGCTGTCCATCCATTTGATATTGGGACCTGCTGGAGTGCTGTATTTGTTCAAGGCCGTCCCCAGAAGAAGTCTGGCTCCCCAAAAATGAAGCCATTTATCAAATGGAGCTGTTGTCATCGAAGACGACTTGTTGTCGCTTCAAATATCAGCTTTCATCTGTTGAAGTCATGATACTCCGTCACTTTGAGACAATAGACTCTATAACAACAAATGGACTTTACACTTACAACTCTATTTGCAACAGTGGATACATTAGTTATGACTGCCGTAATTGGATATTTTACTGGGGACATTAAACTTACCAACTGTAACTGCATTAGTTACCAAGGTCACCATGCTCTTTCAGTCTCAGCTGAGTTTTATTACAGCAGGGATTAGCCTTTGACCGGACAGATTGTCCACACAGACGACAGTCTTTGCTGCGGCTGGTTCAAACACAACATATTATTTTAAAGAATGACACATAGTTACAATAATCAAAACAGTACAAACTACTTAACAGAAAGCACAAATAACACATTTTATAGTGGAGAGGGCAGGCTGTCATTTGAACATGAGTAATCTACGGGGAGCTAAAATGTGTTCAGCAAAGTTCATATCAAACTGTCAGTTAGATATAATATTTATGTTTACATAATAAATATAAATATATAAATAAAAATTGACTTGACTTGGTAGTTTGCATGCAAAGTTGAGACTTTGGCCTGAGGGTGATGCTAGAGAAAAGCTTTGCTGACGTAATCATTAGGATTTGTCCTCTGTTGACCATGAATATCCCCCACAGATTTCATGAAAATCTGGCCATTAGTTTCCTGTATTTTGGGTACAAAGTTGAACATCATACCTCATAATAGGTCAGTTTATAATAATGTAAAGTTATATTATTGTAAATAAAAGTTAAAAAGAGATAAAAATGATATCTTGAAAGATATAATCGATCAAATCGAAGATTTTCATTTAAATAAATCTGTTAGTCACCATCTGTCGCCGAATGAGCTAACACAGTGATGACTGAGCTTATGGCCCACTGATGAAAGCTCTTGCAGTTGCAGTATTACAACAAGGTGTCGGTGGGGACTTTCCCGGAAAAACCACAAGCGGTGAACAGTTAGGCTTATAACAAGGCTTTTAATGCAACAGACTCGTTCTGTTAAGCGGCGTACTGTTTTTTTCCGGTCTCTGCTAGTGTTGTGAGTAAACGGTTACAATGGCCAAACAAACAAAGGAAAGATTGATGACTACGGACGATGAAACTTGAAACTGAAACTGAAGTGAGGTCCAAAAACACACCTGCAATTACTGATTATCGCCATAGGTGCTGCGAAAGACAACAAAATGAAAATCTTCGAGATTATAACTTTAAATTCAGTGGGCTGCATCTGTCCTGTAGACAGTATGTTTTTGTGTAAAAGTAGAAATTTTGGCCTGGAACCTTAAAAATAATTATAATTCATCCTCTTCATCCTACCTTGAATATTCTCAGCAGATTTAATAGAAATCTAGTCATTAGTTTTGGAGAAAATTGTCATGGAATCAAGTGTTGGTCAAGCAGAATTTCCCACCGTATAGCACCTCGTGTTGTGTTGTTCGACCACGACGGAAGGCAAAAGTGTTCAGACCTGTTCTGAATGGCCACTCTTGAAGGCAGAATAAAGAGGAGGGAAGCATTCACAGTGTTGGACTCGGTTGTACACAAAAAAAATCAAGAATGAAAGAGAGACTTATGTACTATATATATGTAATTAATGAATTCTATGATTATAATTCATTTTGATGCTTTGGCAAGATTCTTTTGGAAACTTTCATGCCAATAAAGCCTCTTTGAATTGAACTGAATTGAACTGAGAACTTGAGAGAGAACTTCAAACCTTAAGGTTCCTCTCAGACCCATCAGACGTGAGAAAAGTGTTCAGGGCCATAACACGAGTGGTGACAGACTTGTAGGTCTGGTCAGCAGGACAAAGCTGTGGTGGACCTTGGACAGAAAGGTTGGACACCACAACATCATGGGGATTTTCTGGTTTTGATGAAAATGTGAGGCTGGCAGTGACTCCAGAGCATTAACTTCGTAAATACCTCCGTCCTCCATACTCCATTAAACACCAGTGTTCCCTGGATGGGTTCGAAAGATGAAAACTGGCTTTTCTCAACAGCCTTTGACCTCATCCACTTATGGAAGACTCCACCTTGTCAGGTTGGACCTCTCCGCTGCCACTGTAAGCCCTGCAGTTGACAGCTTCTCAGCCTCACATTTTGCATCATAAAGCAGGTTCATACTATGGGATTGCAGGCCTGCTCTGTTGATTCCATCAGCCCAATGCATTTCCTCCAGAGAGACTTGACTTTGCATTGTTCAGTAATTCAGCATTGATTTAGAAGGTGTTTTTTTAATCAAAATTCTTCTATAAATACAGACAAAACTTAACTTTGTATTAAATTTGGTAGCCTGGTAATTATCTGCTCCTCACTGTGCTCCTTTACATGTTAATGCCAGTCATCAGTGAGCAAACTAGTGTATTGACATCTCTTCATGCGCCATTGCTCAGGCTCTACGGTGTCCACTTTCTCACTGACATAGATGCTGATCACTGTTTAACGTTCTCTCTGTTGTGTATTTTTATGAACCTGGCGACTGCGGCTCTGCAGACTGCTGCTCTGTGGCGACCGCTGATGAGAGGAAGCAGGGCCGGTCAGTTTGTATTAGAGAGGAGGACAGAGCTGAGTCAGTGGCCATTAAAGACGGGAGGGCAAGGCTGAATTTCAACACACTAAGACAGAGCTAAATCAGGCTAAGCACTAAGGTGAGAACAGGGGAGGGAGGAGGAGGGTGGACGGTGTGGGAGAAAAGGGAAGAAGGAGAGGAAGAGCAATATAAAGTATGAGAGGATAAACTTTAGGGGTCAGAGTCTGCAGGCTGTCTGGTAGTAGTATTCCCTCTGTGTTTCTCACAACTGCAGTGACATTTTCTACTGCTTTTCCCGTTTTATCCCTCACTGACTTCGCTGTATGTGTGTATGGGCCACCATCTGCTTTCTGGATGCACCGCCTCACATCTTTGAGATGATTTGACTTCATGAGACGAAGCAGGAGGCAGAGCAGGAGGAGGAGGATGAGGAGGATGGCAGGGACGATAGCAGGTATGACGGAAAGTGAGGAACGTCAACAGGGACAGAAATGAGCGAGAGAGGAAGAAAACGTGAGTTGAAACGTGAAAGAAGGTGAGGAAAGTGAAGGGAGGCTGAAGATAGAGTGGAAAGAAAACAGGAGGAAGAGTTAGAGGAGGATTAGGTTGAGGGGAGGAATGAGGAGGAGTAGAAAAGAAGGATGATGAGAAAGTGTGTCTAGCTAATAGTTTCCCCTGTCTGTTTCCCTGCTGTGACATTCTCTACAATTTCACCTCTGCTGGCTTTTAAGGGAGTGTTCATGTTCAGCCCTCAGTTTTGCAGCGCCCCAAGAGTACTGGCTTTCTGCAAGACTGCACTGGTATAAATATTAATGCCTTGCCAAGAAAGTGAAAGTTTAAGAAAGAGCTTTACGCTATTGGCTGGACCTGTCCGTGATCGTGTCAGTGTCAGTGCTACCTTAAACAATTATGATGGAAACCTTGCTTTTCTCATCATGCCCAATTAAATCTGATCACATCTGATTGTGTTCTCGTTTTCTGAGGATATGAACACGAGGGCTGCATCTGACACAGCTTTACAATGTCGTCAGGCTGGTTCAAAGCTGCATTCATCAGTACTTTCATAATTACAATGGAACAAATGATTATCGTGCAATGTGAAAGGGGTCGCTCGCAGTGATGAACCCACAGAGAATTATCACCCAAATCTGCAGCTCTATGGAGCATTTTAGTGTCTTTTAGCTGATTGTTTTGGTTTTGGTTGACTCTCACTGCTCTCATCATTGTTTCCAGCAGCATCAGGCAGCTGTTATCAATGAAAAAGCTCTAAAACCCAACTGTACGCTACCAACCAAAACCAAACAGCAGACGGACAGAGTTAGTGTCTAGCTAGTGAACACAGTGAGTATATAGCTGCTAAAGAGTCTAATAACTCCCTCAGTTGGTGCGTTTCCATCCACCCGTTTTTATGCTCATTTATAATTTGCACATAAAAAAAACAGAGAATTTGAAAAAGTCTCAACATATTGCCAAAACATATTTACGCTTGACCGAGGTGGAAAAGTTGGTGCACCGCAAAAAAAATGCAACAAAGTGCAGTGGAAACAGACTCACGAAATAAATAATGACGTGACTTCAACATCCACTGAGCTGAGTGGCAGACTAAAACATCAGACCTGTGTGGAGCGATGAGGAGACTGTAACGCTCCTCAAAATAATCCCTGAAACAAAATAATACATGAAACAAACATAAATGCCACATTTTCGTTATGTTTTCTACATTGTTTTTCATCGTTTTAGGTCTGACTGGCGTTCATTTAATTACGTCATCTTGTTGCGCCCTCTTTTTCCGCGACGGTAAAATGGCACCCGACGGGAGAATTGGCGGCACCTAACTGTTTATTCTGATGAGGTAGCTCCTAGCTAGCTAACGGTAGTGGATGGTCCACATTTTCTTTTGCCGATTGTCTCGAAATTTGGTTAAAATTTGTGGTACATTTGGGTGGAAACCCAGCTAGTAGTTTGGTGGAGAGCTAAAGGGAGAGAAATGCGACTCCAAATGAACGTTGGAAAGTGTCTATCATACAGGGAGTAGTGAATGAGTGAACATGGGAGTGATTTTGGACACAGCCTTTGTTTTTGCAGAGCTATAATATAACTGGCACCCAGGTCATATCTCAACTGAACTCTGATGCAGTCTGATGCAGTCTGAGTAGCTGCAGGAGATCTTAAGGTCTCGAGCGGTCATATCACAACAGTGTGATAAATTCTAACCTGGAAAACAAGCGGCAAAAAATTGAATTTCTGTAAACTGCATTATCAACTCAGAGATAAAAATTGACCTCACGCTTCAGCAAAAGATTAAATTAAAGGCAGGCAGAGAACAAATGTGTGTAATACCGGTCTGGAGCAAAGCCACCTACAATCCCCTGCTCACCAACCACCACCGTCACCACCAGTATCTTTCTAAATAGAAAATGGAGTCTCTTTGGTGTGAAGATTGTGGTTTAGCCGTTTAATGTGTTATCTGGTGTAAAGTTTTGTCTCTTTTTTATTCCTGTGAGCTGCGAAGACGCATGTGTGTCTTCAGCCTGGTCAATACGAGATTTTCAAATTGCCAAACGATGATCTCTTTGGGCTAAAGTTTCTATTCCATCAGACTTTTCAAGAACAATCTGCTCAGAGAAAGATGTGACCAACAAGCTATGACAGATGTTCACCACCATGTCCTTCATTTCTGAGCAATGCCCTAATTGGGGTCTGTCATGATTTTAGCCCCAGCTCCCTCAATTACACTGTCCTGTGAAGGTTTAGTAGTTCTGCATCAACACTCGTCTCCACAACTTCTGGAAAGGACAGAAACTCTTCTTAGTTAAAGAAATCTTAGTGGCCTTTGTGTTTCCAGCCTCGGGAAAGCCGAGCTCCGAGTGTTTGAGAGGCAGGAGAAGATGGAGAACATCAAATTATCTGCAGAGAAGTTTTTTTAAGGAGCACTTATCTTCTAATGTCTCCTGAGGGAGGATGGCTGTAAAGTAAATCTATAAGTAGATGCTGTAACTGCAGCTCCTGTTGTAGTTTAGTGAAGGTGTAAAGAGGCCATACACACACACAGGGAGAGGGCTCCACAGATGCCTTCGGTCACGACATCCAATTTCTCTCCTATGGAGCTGATATAAAATGTGTGTTATTGCAGTGTCAGTGCAGTGAGGTTTTCTGGTCTCCATAGAGCAGCTGTTATAGTGAAGGTGTAAAGTGGCCGTCTCGGGTGTCATCTTCATAGCTTGGCTGGTCCAGTGGCTGCAGCTGGCCTCTGGTTACAGGAAACATGTTCCCCCTCACCTTAACTATATATCACGGATGTCTTCTTCTTGCCCACCCAGCTTAGAGGTATCAAGAGGACATACCTGCAGTACGTGCTGCGGTGTTCACATGGTACCGTGGGTAATAAATGATCTCGTATAACTAAACTGATTTGATTTGATGATTAAAAAACACATATAATACAGCACTGCAGACATTACTTGCATCACCAATCATCGAGGATAAAAACACAGTAAAGCTCAAAGGCTTATTTCCATTGTGATCGCTTAGAAGTTTACTTGCTTGACAGTCCCCACAATCTTTAACAGTAGTTTAGCGTTAGAATTTATACTAAAATTACACACTTAATATCACACAATCTTACATACGTTCACGCCGCAAACAATCCACACTGGAGATAGCTTGGAAGTGGACAGAGATCCTCCTTTTTGTTTGTTCCAGAGTTTTAAATAACAGCGTTCTAAACAAACTCAACCAAATTGGCAAATTCCCCGAGAATTTGCACCAAACAGATTAGGTGTGAAAGCACCTTTAGTCAAATGTATTACATAAGGATAAACTCCTTGACATGTTACACCTCGTTTTCAAGGGGGTCCAAAAACATACACTCACAAGGGCATAGCTTGAAGACCAGGAAAAGACCACACTATTGTGATATGGTAACCCAAATAGCAGACAATACTGTATCCAGTCTTACACCACGATATATATATATTATATTGATGCATTGCTCAGCTATACTTTGCATTTTGAAATATATTTGAGCAGTGGATTGCCTACTGTCCCTATAAAAAGACAAAAGGTACAGTATGCTGCTCTGCCACTCATTTGCATAAAAATAGTTTGTAGTATAAGCTCTTCTACTGGTGCAATGCAGAGTTTTCAATTTTATGAATCCCCAGCGTCCAATTCAGTGTTTCATTTTTGAAATAAATTAGATTTGCCGAGGTGCTCGGATGATGCGATTATCCTTGTTGTGCCGTGTATTTTATTTTGAATGACAGAACAAAATTACATTTTGTGCCAAACAGTTTTTTCCCATGGAGACTTGTTGGTCTACTGCTCTATATTAAGAGACATTTACAGGCAAATATATTCAAATTATTTACTTACTGCAGCTGGTGAATTAGTAGATATTTTATTATACATATCTCCTCCTGGACCCGTTAGTACGAGTGATGTAGCCTGCAGCATTCCCTCTAAATCTGCATAATTCTAATTCACAATGAATGTTTTGGGCTTCCGCAGCATTTGAATGAGTCCTGGTGAAAGTCTTGTTTCTCAGCAGCTTGTTTCAACTCTCTGTCTGAGTTTATGTGAGTTAAATCCGGCAGTTTAAAGATGAAGAGATTTTAAATGCAGCCGTGATGTGGCTCGTCACTGTGATCCCTTTGGTTGATGTCTGTCTCCCACACAGCCACCCACACCGCTGCTCAGTGTGACGAGCCTCAATGAGGATGATTGTTCTGTCCTTTCAAAGGCAGCGGTAGATTAGTGTAATGCAGAGTGGTGTATGCATTAGGATGCTGCTAGTGTGGGCTGTATTCTTGCACATACAGATTGTGCTGCGCATAATGAGCTTATTATCTGGTATTTTCTAGCTGGATAAGGTTGAAGGCCAGAAGGAATCAACATTATGCAGGAGTGTGTTTGACAGCTGGATGAAGAACTGGAGATTAAGAACAAATCTTCTTGTTGTTGTTAGCAGTGAGAAGTGGATGATGCTGAGCTTCTCAGTTTGGTAGCTGTCAGACAGCCTGACAGTTTTCCAGCCAGAGGTGCCTGTCGAGAGAAAGACCGGCAGGGAACTAGTCCTTCAAAGCATTGAGGGATGTTGAACAAAATAAAATAGAAAACACAAAATAATAACTGCTTGTCTTATTTCTCCACATAATGATGTGTGATGCCCTGACACTCTTTGTGATCTTTTTGAAATGTGACGGTTTTCATGTAAGATGGGCAATGATGTGGTGTTTCCATTTGAATGTAGCGTGTAGGGTGGAGAAACATCCAAAATAGCAGTTAGACCATCATGTTCTCCAACACGTTCTCACGCCATAAATGACTAAAGAGGTTGTTGTCAAGAAAATGTGCCACAGGTTGTAGCATTAATAAAAAAACAACCAGTGCTGTCGTCGTTCTGCTGAGGAGAATCTACATTTTTTACAATCCCTCAGACTAGCATTGCCTATCCGACAAGTCCTGCAAATTAAGTTTGTCACTGCCTGTTAGAACAAATTATAGAAGAGTTTTCTGACCTGACTCCCCTATCAGCAGGACAACATCATATGTGTGTGCCTCCAACACTGTTAAAAACCACTGTTGAATAAATCTGTTTTATGATAAACAACGCTATGGTTAAGGTTCGGTTAGGTTTCTACGCAAAAACGACTTAGAATGACTACTGCACTAAGGTTAGGGGAGCTTCGTCATCATGGCTACAACAATAAACACGTGGCGTTAAGGTTTGGGAACGATTGTGGTCATGCTTAAAAAAACAACAACGCTGAGTGTCGGCTCAAAGCGGGATACGAACAGCGGTCAGAATCTGATGTTTTATTGACCTCTACGACCTCCTCCCTACATGGATTTTGTCGCTGTATGAAGTCACCTGTCACCTCCTTTGCTGCAGTTATAATTATTACAGCCACTAGAGGGCTTTGTCACATAAGCATTATGTTGCTTTGGGGCACTTGCTGAAACAACTTGGGAGGACAGTCTCTGCCTATCGGGTGTTCTATATTTAATTAACTATAGTTGTAAACTGCACTTTACGTCAATGATTCTGTGGTTTTCATGATTGATTAGGATGAGGCAATATGAATATCAATATCACAATAATTCTACGTATCTGCATATACCACAGTAACAATAAATAATCAGCTACATGTTAAATTAGTCTTATCCACTGGACAAGCAACACAAAGGTGAAATTTATGTCTGAAGTGTTTCCAAACAGTATGTTGTGGTTTTACAAGACGAAATGACTAATTGAGGACTAACTAAGCTTTTCTGTGGGAATCATCCAGGACTGTGTCTTTGCAGTGGATGAGACAGTATTAAAAAATGCAAAACTTTTAAACATTACCGAGATGAGGCGGAAGCATTTGACTTGATGATGAATGGGTCTTGTGGTTCTTTTTGGGGACAACTCTTGAAAAACTTTTACCAAACATGAGTTGGCGACTCAGAATGCAATTCTTTCGGTTTATCTCTGAGCTCTATGACAGGGAGAAAACCAACTCGAGTTAAAGACAAAAAATAACAAAAAGTATCTCACTCTGTTCCGTTTTCTTCTTTTTGTATATCCAGGGAGGAGCAGGCTTGAACACCCTTGGGTCAAACTAGAGGTAGGAGTTGGGCGGACTAGTAAAATGAACATTGACGTTTTCTGCTTGAGGATGATTGTTAGCGCTCTGGAGCAAAAACAACCATCGCTGGAGCCTCATTATCCTGCTTACTGCTACACGCTCTGAAT
>NTHP01000303.1:1228213-1248473 GCA_003416845.1 Oplegnathus fasciatus
AACATTGACGTTTTCTGCTTGAGGATGATTGTTAGCGCTCTGGAGCAAAAACAACCATCGCTGGAGCCTCATTATCCTGCTTACTGCTACACGCTCTGAATGGCTAAATAAGTCGACTCGGCTCACACTGGGAAGCACTGAACTCTGGGTTTGTGGGGCTTACAGAGCTCTGAAGTGCAGGNNGCCAAGCTGGAGGGGCTCTGATGTTTTCAAGTTGCTGGACTAAATATTCATAGACTCTTCGGATGCATATATGAATCTTTTACCATTATAATTCTTAAACCTGCATTAACTGATTTTTCTTGTTCCTTTGAGGGCAGCGGAAACAACAGTTACCTTATAAAGTTGTTATGCTGAACTTCTGGCCAATAGCCACTCTCCTTGTAGCTCTGTTTTGGTCTCCACCCCCTCCTGAGAAAAATATCTGACCCTTGAGTTGCTAAATGCTCCACTATGTTGACCAGCTGTTTGCTAACTTTGTCTGTCTACCCGTTGGTGCTGGGAAGGTAGCACAGAGAGGGCTTTTAGAGCTTTTTCACTGAAAACAACTGTCTGCTGCAGCTGGAAACGAGGCTGAAGAGAGTGGTGAGACTGAACCAAAACACTAAAGTGGTGAGCTGTAAAATCGAAAAAAACATTGGTGATAATTCTCTGTGGTTTCGTCACTACGTTTGACCCCTTTCATATCACACATAGTCATGCAATCCATTGTTAATATAGAAATATTGATCATAGCCGCCTTCATATTTTTCATGATATTAAACCCCACTTTTGATGCTATTTATGGCCAGAGTTTTTCAGTATAGTTAGTATAATAGTTGTCTTATAATGTATTTGCATTCTGTAATTGCCTCTATGTGGTAGATTTCATTGAGTCCGCCTCTCCCATACAGGATTTAAATAGCATAAGCACACAAAAGGGATTCACAGGACATGATGCATGCACATACTGGACATGATGGGGAAGACAAAAGCTACAGTGCATGTGCGTATTTCACATAATTCAGAAAAAAACATTTGTGGAGCACAGTATTACATTGTTGACTGTCTTCTTTAAAACAATGTGACACGTTGAATCCATGCTTGGTTTAAGATAAACAGATAAACAAGTTGCATTTTTGACAGAGTTGCCATTTAAGGCCGGTGTTGCTCCCAGTGTTTGATACATGTGTCATTTTGAACAGAACTCTGGGACCTGTTTTATTAAAACACACTTGCTTACTGCAAGTGGTTGGCATTTGATCCTGAACTGAAATCTTAAAAGTACAAATTGGCAGTTTGGGAAATACACTTCCTGCCAAGAGATAGATGAGAAGGTCGATACCACCCACATCTTCACTCGAACTCTGAAGCTAGCACAAAAATAAATTGGCGTTTTTACATTTCCACTTGTGTACTGTATATATAAACAAGATACAGTGTGCTTACTAGTGAGCTTTGGAGGTATGTGTAGGTGGATTTTTGAATTTTGGACAGAGCCAAACTAGCTGTTTGCCCCTGCCTCCAGTGTTTATGCTAAGCTACACTAGCTTTATCCTGGCTCTAGCTTCATAGTCACCAACAGACAAATATTTTATGTATTATTTTATTAATGGTGGTGGTGATGGCGATGGTGGTAATAGTAGTAGTGATGATGGTGGTAACATTTATTTATTTATTGTAAAGACCCATAAATTACATTAAAACAGGAACAGCAATACTATACATATAACAGAGCACACTTCGTAAGAACACATAAAGTACTTTAAAACAAGGACAACAATACAAAAAACATAAAACAAAGCATGCTGCAGGTTATTTGAATAAGTTACAGAATATGGTCACACACTTGACTGTCTTTTAACCATGATTTGAAATTAATTTTAAAAGAACGATATGTGTCACAGTCTCTGATAAGTATTGGGAGACTGTTCCATGTGTGAGCTGCTCTCACTGAAAAAACTGACTGTCCGAGACCTAGTGTGTCTATCATCAGTTGTTTTCTGCTTTATAAAAGCACTGAGGGGGCAAGCCATGCAGAATCTTATAGGCAAGACATGCTTCCGTAAATTTGATAAGATTGTCTCAGCTCAGTAAATTTTGATTTTTTAGACAGTAACAATGGTGATGGGTGTTTGGCTTCCTGCCAAGCATCTTAAGAGCCTGGTGGTATTCTGACTGTACAGATTTGAGTGTTGTACAGGAGGCTTGTGCCCAGATAGTCAAACAGTATGACAAATGTGACATGATCAACGCATTGAAATATAGTATTGCTGCCTTAGTAGTTACATGATAAGACACACAGTAGTAGTAGTAGTGGTGATGGTGGTAATAGTAGTAGCGGTGGTCGTGGTGATGGTGGTAATAGCAGTAGTTGTGGTGGTAGTGGTGATGGTGACGGTGGTAATAGCAGTAGTTGTGGTGGAAGTGGTGATGGTGATAGTGGCAATAGTAGTAGTGGTGATGATGGTAATAGTAGTAGTTGTGGTGGTAGTGGTGATGGTGGTAATGGTAGTAGTTGTGGTAGTGATGGTGGTAATAGCAGTAGTTGTGGTGGTGATGGTGGTAGTAGTAGTAGTAGTGGTGGTCGTGGTGATGGTGGTAATAGCAGTAGTTGTGGTGGTAGTGGTGATGGTGATGGTGGTAATAGCAGTAGTGATGATGGTGACGGTGGTAATAGCAGTAGTTGTGGTGGAAGTGGTGATGGTGATAGTGGTAATAGTAGTAGTGGTGATGATGGTAATAGTAGTAGTTGTGGTGGTAATGGTAGTAGTTGTGGTGGTAGTGATGGTGGTAATAGCAGTAGTTGTGGTGGTGATGGTGGTAGTAGTAGTAGTGGTGGTCGTGGTGATGGTGGTAATAGCAGTAGTTGTGGTGGTGGTGGTGATGGTGGTAATAGCAGTAGTTTTGGTGGTGACGGTGGTAATAGTGGTGATGGTGGTAATGGTAGTAGTTGTGGTGGTGATGGTGATGGTGGTAATAGTAGTAGTTGTGGTGGTAGTGGTGATGGTGGTAATAGTAGAAGTGGTGGTGGTAGTAGTTGTGGGATTAGTGGTAGTAGTAGCAGCAAAAGTGGTGATGATGATGGTGGTAGTAGTAGTAATGGTCGTAGTGGTGGTGGTGTTCTAACATATGTGCCAGAGAACCTGCTCTTTGTGACTAAACGAGGACAGTTCCCTGTTCTTGTTTTCACAGTTATCAGCCAGAAAAGCCACTACTGATTAAGATTTTGCACGTATATTTTCATGACATTTCCTTTATTTAAGGATAAACTATTGTGACATCTGTCTGATTACCTTGTGAAAGATTCAGGTTGAAATGTGGCCCCACAAATTGAGTGATATTCCTCTTTAAAAAGTGAAATCATCAGGCCATGCTGGATATGAAGAGGCAGATGAAGACCTGGTGCTGTTGACATGAAGTACACTGATGCTGACAGAGTAATCAAAGCCAAAGCCTCGTTGTCAGAGTTGTGGGCCGGGATCGGACCGCAGCGTGAATCATAGTAATTGGCTCTTGTCTCAGTGGTGGAGAACAACATCCATTACAAGAGAGGGAGGCAGCGTTAGTTTGACTTTAGCTTACAGTTTGGAGCTCGAGAGCAAAGCTATGAATATTTACTGAGCTGGTGTTCATGAAACTCTGTGTGTATTTCTGTGTGAGATACAGTTACACTGCGCAGACCACAGATGATCTCATAAAACAAACATTCATCTCTACTGTGTGTCTTTTACTGTTGAGTATATTATTTCTCCATGTTGTGCAGTTTTAACAAATGAAAGCTGCAGCAACACATCCTCAGTGCTTTAATTTGAGAAAAAGAAACTTGCATTAATTTATGTCATATGTGTGTATTTGTGTGTGTTTATGGGTTCCTGTTATAGACTGGGAGATAAGTCAATTAAAACAAGCCTAATTAACATTCATTATTGCATTATGTATAATATATGATGTTTTTATTGCAGCCGGTCATCCATAAACCATTAAAGTGTGTGAAACATGTGAAGGTTTCTTCTGACAACGCTGATTCGTCTCCATCATTATCCAGCCTGTAATGAGCCAGTCAGGACGCCATTCATCTCCACAACACGACATGATTACACCATTCATTCATCCAACTGGACATTATTACACTGTTCATTCATCTAATATAGTGCCATTACAGCTGAAAGACCTGTTTCCACCTGGGAAGAATAAAACCTGCTTCTCAATGATTAGACTCCACTCTGACAATCATTTTCTAATATTCACAAACTCAACAGGTTTTTGTCATTAACGTCATTTAAAGAGTTTAGACAATTGCACCCTTTGCTCTCGTGAAACCATAAAAGCCTGACTGACCAAACTCTGACTTTGGTTCTGAAAAGCTGATAATTTCGAGATACAATGCTTTTGCCTCTCAGCATCAGTGAGCTGTCGTCCTGCTGTTTTTAACAATTCAACGGTTTTTCGCTCAGGCTAAGAGATGGAGAATAATCCATCTCCAGCTGCGTCTGATTTTGTGATATCCTCAGCATGTGATATCCGGTCCCACTCAGTTTTTCACTCTGGAGAAGAGTTTGGACACTTCTTTCTGTCTACTTTTACCACTTTGAACCATACTCATGCTAAGAGAGGAGACATTCCTCTGTCAACCTGCTATTGTGAACTACTTTCCATTCACTGAGAGACTGGAGCGTAATGTCAAATGCCTGTTTTCACTTAGCTGACATTAAACCTGCAGCTCAATGATAAAACTCCACTCCTCTTCAGCTGCTCAATGGTGTCTATTGAGGCTAAAAGATGTGATGCTGCTGCCCCGGTTCTTCTGGTATTCTGCTTTTCTGAACCTTTAAGTGCTGCATCACTCAGGTTAAGTGTTGTGGTACTTCTGTTTAACCATCTCTGCTATTCTGAGCAGCTTAGTTTTGTCTTTGAAAAGATGAATGGATGCTGCTGGGAAGTTTTCTCTGGATACAGAAGTCTGTACTTTGTCCGATCTGGGACAGTTTGCTCAAAAAGTAGTCTGTTGTTTTCCTTGTGAAATGTGTGCATGTGCAGAAATACTGTAGCTAAAGGTATCTTGTTTGAAGGTCAATCTTTAATAATAAATCAGTGTTTCAAGTAAAAACACTGTAATGCTTTTTTAAACTGAGGGCAAAGAACGTATTGACTCTTTGGCTAAGAACAGAGCTAAATTGTGTGAATGTGATTTGATGAGCATGTAATCCTGAAGTACAAAAACACCCAAATTAAGTACAAGGCTTTCCCAAAACATCTACATTATGCTGTTTAACTTCAATATTTCTTGTCACAATGTCATGTACGTCGACATTTCAATGTAAGGAATAAGCTACTGGCATTCACGCCGTCCATAAGTGACTTAAAGGGCAACTCCACCGATTTTACACATCAAAGTCTGTTTACAGGTCTTGGGGAGTACTACTGCATATATGAAGAAAGTTGCTTAAAGGCTTTTTTGGCTCCAGATGGAGCAGCATGAAGTCTGATAAATTGCCTCAAGTGTCCACATCGGTTGGGGGTGAAGACTACAAGTTTGAAAATGAAAAAAAATCTGGTGGTGTGGAGTTAGACAGAAGTTAGCTTACCAGGCCTCTGTAGCCCGCTCCTCACCTCTGCTTGCTCTGGAAGCTTCATTTGCCAGTGCTAGCATAACACACCTGAATATTTGAAAGAACTGTCGGTGGTGGAGTTGCATTGTGGGTGATGGAGGCACCAGGTTTTGATAAGGAAGAAGAATGCGTGGAATGAAAAAGACGATATCTCTGGTTCTGCTGCATCAATTTTGATCATTTTTAAATGTCCATCATGAGTGACAATTATATAGATGTGCGATGCTGAATCTGTGGAGTAATGAGATGAACTACAAGAGAAGCTTTAGTTCCTCTAACAGTAACAATGCAGGTACCAGTAGTAAAGAGGGCAAAGGTTAAAGCCGCAGTACTTTGATAACGTGTGACAAATTGTCCTGACCCTAAAATGGGCATATATGACAAAGTATTTCATTTCCAGAAATGGTTATTTCCAAACAGTTTTTGATTAAGCATATCAAATTATTTAAACGACATATCTAAGCGTGCTTTTCTTCTGCTTTGTGATTGGTTGACAGAGGTGTGTGACAGCGCGCTGGTGTCCAATCTGCCGCCGTCGTCCTTCAGAAGCTCCTCCCAGCTGTCCAGCAGTCACGCTCCGGGCTTCGCCAAACTCAACAGGAGAGAAGGTGAGAAAGAGTTTGACTCAAGACTGTTGTTGCGTTTGATCAGGGAGTGTAACAAAGCTGACCAGGCGTGATACAAAAGTGTGTAATTGGGCTGAAATCATATTGTTATTGTTGTCAGAGCGTGGAATAATGTTTGTACTGTGTTGTTTTTCTAAGAGGGGGTGTGAGCTTCTCCATTAGTCCAGTGAAATGTGAGGTTTATCTGAGGCTAACAGAGACTATAGAGAGGAAGCAGCGGTACCAAATCTCTCCTCTGTTACTGACAAACTGTTCTGATGCAGTTGTGCTCAGTGGAGAAGAGACTTTCTTTAAGCTCATGGACACAGAACACAAAACACAATAAAAAGGAAAGTTTTTACTGGACTCACAAGGACTTGCAGGTAACTCACCAGTGACTAGTTTAGAGGGAGAAGGAGGATCAGAATGATATCTGAGAGACAATCTACTCTAAAAGAGAGAACAGGCATAGCTGCTCTGTCCCGTCTTTATTCTCTATGGGTGCCGTTTGTGCTGACGGTTTATGCCAGAAGGATAAATGCGAATGGTGTTTGTTTGACCCAGCAGGGAGTCCTGTGCTGGATGCTGATGTGAGGCTTTGACAAAATGAAGATCATGGTTTGTTGTGGAGCTTTCTGTAGGGAACGAGCTTCACCGCTTTATCCCGACATCAAAGCTCAGGATCAGCTGGGAGGGTGAGATGGGTTTAATCTGGATCTGAATGATTTTCACCACCTGGGAAACTAAAGGGAGCAGAGCCTGCAGAGGGCCGCTCAGTCCTCAGTTTGTTTGATAGTCGAGACTTTAAGCAAACACTGTATTTGCTGCTAAATGCTGCCAGCCTGTTCTCTTTGTTTGCTGATCTGATTTTTGCTAACAGTGGATTGACATGGCTCTCTACTGTGGTAATAGCCCACATCTGTATCACCTGTAACAGCATCCAGCACACTGAAGTATATTTAAAGGTTATTGAAGTCTGATTCGCCTGCAAGACTGCCAACATTACAAGCTGTCAGAAGGAAGAAGGGGGCCGAGGTTGCACTGATACTTTAGTTCTTGTAGTACAGACTGTAAGAGCTCATTTCAATCGTTACCCTTTGCTGACACTTGCTGGACTGAAGCCAGTCTACTGTAATGCTGCTGACGTTTCCTGGTCTTACATCAACTCTTGCAAGAGACGGACGAACCAAAGGTGTCAGATATGAAAAGATGTCAAAGATATGTGAACACCTGCAATTAAAACTCTTTAATGAAAACTGTGACCTGTGACCATTTTCATGCACATTTTATTCAAGAAGTACTTTACATGACAATGGCTGATAGATACTTACTAAACCTTAAAAAACAAGTCAATGCAACAACAAAATAAGGAACTTAAAAAACACTTATTAGCTGTTTCCGGAGCTTTTAACTGCATCTCACAGTCTTCCTGAGCAGGTGGATTTTGCTCAGTGCAGATTGAGATAGCTCAGATGTCATGAGACTTACATGTAAGTGTGGAACTTCAGGCTCTTTGGTAACAGGTGAGTTTTATTTTGCTTACCTTGAATGATTACCTTGTAATTCAGTGCAAAACACTGATGATAAACATTAAAATATGGTCGCAGTGCCTTAAAATGAAAAAGCAAGGTCTTCTATACAGAGTCTGTATTTTAACAATAATATACGGGGAAATCCATCGCAAAAGGGGCAGAAATACAAATTTGTTCCATCATTAGTTACCCCAATAGACTAGAATGCAGTGTTCTTTCTACGTCCACATATAACAAAGCATGTCAGCAGTCATGTAGGCTTGTTCTGTAAGGTTAGTTGAACACCTTGTCATAAAAATAATCCAATGCACTGCAGTTAATACAACTGAAACCTCCAAAATATGATGTATCCAAGGGGGTTGGTGTTAAAGAATCAAGGATAAAATAGAATATAGTAGATCACTTCATCACAAAAACGATTAACCACCTCGATTTTTGCTTTGATTGCAGATGAAATGGCTTAACAAATAACTTAACAACAGTGGTAACATTTGTGCATTTTTATAATCTAGCTCTAGTATGTGGTATTTAGACAAGGAAAGCTGTATTTGTCACATTTCCTCCTCAGCAGCTTTCATGGTGCAGGATCCCAGAGAGCGATTCCAGCTGCTTGCCGAGGAAATCAATGAATAAATGAACGTCTCCATCTCATTTCCATCTCCTGCTGCTGCTGCAAACACTCTGCCTCCTCTAGTTGTTCTCTAAGGAGCAGCTTCACTCTCAATTCATTTACGCACTAAATGAACAGAAATTATCAGGGTGTTGGAATACCACCTACACAGCATCTTTACAAGGGATTTAACAGACAGGCAGCATCACAGCTGGAATCCATAACATTACACACACTCAAAATCATCCAGGTAATGTTTACGTGAATATGTTGTTCACGGAGAGGGGTGTACAGACATCATAGCACCATATTTCATGACACAAAACATTGTTTTGCATTGCATGTGTAAATCTATTGAATTAGACTTATGAACCCTGCAGAGAGATTTTGTGAAAGTCGTACCATCTGTGTGCTTGAAGTTATGAAGTTAACTTATGACTTGTTTTTTTTACCACTGGACTGGTTTTGAGTTTTTTAGCCAAAAACTGTCATCTTCAGCCATGCTAGCAGCTCTGTGAGGTTGTACTTAGGTCCAGCTGTGCTTTGAGCTAAATGCTAACATGCTCAAAATGACGATGCTAGCAGCTAATGTTTAGCATGTGTCATTTTTATACTGTTCATCGTATTAATTTAGCGTGTTAACATGCTGACATTTGCTAATTAGCCTTAAACACAAGGCACAGCTGATGGGAATGTCATTCGTTCTGCAGGTATTTGGTTAAAATTTTGACCTGAGGATGGCACTAGATGAAAAGTTAAGGGCTCACTGAAGTTATTAGAATTCAAACTGAGGGGAACATGAATGTTGGAACCAAATTTTATGGCAATCCATCCAATAGTTGTGGACCTCATGCTTGAGGAAAAGTCAAGTTATCACTAAAGTCAGTAGGTTTCATCCTCTGGGGACCATGAATGTTTCTACAAAATCCATCCAATACTTGTTGAGATATTTCAGTCTGGACCAAAGAGGTGAACCGACCGAGCGGCAGATGGACACTAGAGCCGTATCCATTATTTATTTATTTTTTTCAAGATTCAAGATCATTATTGTCATGTGCACAACAGTTACATAGAAGCAGTCATTGGCAATGAAATTCTTAAATCTCAGGCTCCCTCCAACAATGCTCAAAAAATATGTGTAAAGAAAATCGCACAAGTAAAAGGAGACATGACATAACATATAAAATAGTGCAAAGTTCAAAATATAGGAATAGAATATAAAATATAATCTTAACACAATAAAATAAAATATAAAGATATAGATAATAGAGTAGAAATATAATACAGATAAAAATATAACTGTGGAGGCAGGTGTGCAGAAGTGATAACTGGATAAACTTGATGAACTGTTATGTAGACAGGTTACGGATGGGATATTAGACAGTCATTGCACTAATAAATACACTGTGATGGTTTAACAAATGTATGCAGGTAAATATATCTAAATATATATAAACGGAGGGAGATCCCTAACAGGTACATGGACATGAAGAGAATAGAACCTTTTTTAAATTTGTCTGAATACAAATACTGACTAGAAAATATGGTAAGACTGACTTTTTTTAAACTTTGCAGCACTGCCAAAAGGGAAACAACACCTCTTTAAACCTATTTTCGCACAGACACTTTATAAAAACCCAGCAGCAGTTTCTATCTGCAATGAGACCGGAGGACCTGACATTGTGCTTCAGACTTTGACCTGATGTAGCTGATCACAGTGGAGGCCTGATGGCTCGGAGTCTGACACCAGAAGTGGATAAAAAACCCTGATAGTCTATTGATTGGAGATGAATGGCCTTTTACCAGGAACCCGGAGGATGAATGACTCAACTATTTCAGCCTTTCCATCCGCTTCTCTTATTCTTCATTTTGATTTCCCCATTCTCACTTTGTATCTTTTATCTTGCCGTCCACCCTTTTCTCTTTTTAGTGTCCCATTTTTCTTTCCCTTTTCCTTCTCTCGTCTTCCTTTCTCCACCTCCTCTCTCCCTTCATCTGAATTGTTCCTGTCCATCTTCAGTTCTTCCGCACAGTCTCTGTTCTGCTGTAATCACTAGTTTCACTCCGTCTGCAGTCACATTTTCATTTTCATTTGTGCAAACTAATTTAGGCAGCTCTGTCTTCCTGCCAAACGTTAATAGCAGTCTTCACGTTTAAACATCTTCTTTCTTCAGTGGGCGACGCTGACAGTTATCAGTGACAACACTGCAATTATGCTGAAATGGACTTGAAAAGAATTATTGTGCCACAGTAATCATTTTCCCAAAGAGTGAGATTGGAAGGTGGAATGAAACTTTAATTGGAACCTGTAAGTCGGGACTGACTGTGTAACAATGGCCAACTAATCAGGTGTTGATCTCCATATTCTATCGTCCTCTGTGGTTATTAACTTAACTCCACCACAGTAACACTTAGATCTCTATGGACTATGTTTATTAATACAGTGGATTTTGTACTGTTCTGGTAGCATGACCCCAGTCAAAATAAATACAGTAAAACCTCCATATTCAAACTCAAAACAGCCTTGGTTCCCATAGATCATCAAAAAGTACAGTCTCATCACAAACGTCCCACTCAGTAGATGTTCTTGAGCTTTCGATCGTATCACACCATCTTCATCAGTAGAAGGTTGTCCAGTTGTCACAGAGCATTTCTTCTCCGAGACTCCTTCTTCATGTTGGCTTACAAGGTTGAGACTGAAATATAATCCTCGACATTGGAAACAGGCTCACTATGACAATGACTGCACTATCCCGCTCAGCTCTAAGGAGTGTTTCAGTGTCTTCCCTGTTTTTTTTTTCCAGCCTGAAACTTTACCGTTATGATTCACTCTCTTAGCTCTCATTAACCCGTTTCTGGATGGAAAACAGGCAGCTGTTTTCACCTAAAAGCTTTGTTAAAGTTACTTTATGCTCCCAGCACCAAACAGCAGACGGACAAAGTTAGCGACTAGTGGGGGAACACAGTGGAGCATTTAGCAGCTAAAGAGACAAATATTTTCGTCAGGTGTTGTTTGTTTCTCGTATCAAGGTGTTAATATGTCAATGTCGTTTCTGCTGCACCCAAGTGGACAAAAATCTGTTACTGTGGGGTTTAAGTGTACGTTTTTAACGCTAGTGCAGTCATTTGTCTTAAATCCAACTAGATTTGAAATTGAAATATAAGATTATCCCACCTACTTTGAACTGATGACTGTGTCTTTAACCAGTTCATTAAAAGAACATACTTGTGGCATTATTGTCGTGTTGCCTAGTTTTAAGATGGGTCTGATTCTTGAAATGAGTAAAAACATTCAGTTTTCCCTCAATAAATGTTTGGATTAGTGTGAAATGCAATCCACTTTTTGGACTTGTTTCTTACCAGTTCCTGCTGAGAAATACATTAAATATCTTACTAAGACATGTCGAGAACAGTTACCTTGAAACTATCTATAATGCAAATTGTGCTTGACAAGATGGTATATCTTGAAGATTTAATCCTACTGAAATAAGATTTGATGACTTTTTTGAAGTGCCCTTTTTGCATTGTGGCATTTATAAAATGGATATCTATCCTGTTTCACCCGCAGAGAACCTGCAGTGTTTTCTAGCCTGCTGCTGCTGTCGGTGCTGCACTGAACACATTAGCTTCCTGTTGGACTGACATGTTATCAGGCTGCTGAAATTACCCTCCAGACTTGTGTATTCTCATGCAAATGACCAGCGCTCATTCTGGACATGGCACTTTTAACAGTCTGTCTGTAACAAGCCTTTAAGCTGCCTGTCTCTCTCTCCTACTTCCCATCTGCCTCATCATTTCTTTTCTACCTCACTGTCCCTCTACCTGTCTGTCTTTCTCTCTCTCTCTCAGTCTGTCTGTCTGTCTCTCTGTAGCGGTCTGATGGAATATCAGTACATTATTGATGATGAAACAATCATTTGTTTAGTTATCCATCCATCTGCTCCTCATAGTTAAGTAGCCGGAATCAGTGAAAGTAAGCAAGTACATTTACTCAAGTACTGTACTTATACAAATTCTTAGGTACTTTTAGGTACGTATTTTACTTGAGTATTTCTATTTTCTTCTACTTTACAGTATATTTCTACCCCACTACAATCCAGAGGGAAATATTGTACTTTTTACTCTACTACATTTATTTGATAACTTTAGTTACTTTGCAGATTCACATTAATAATATAAAATATAATCCACAAATAAATGATGCTATATTATCATAGGTTAAGATAGGACTTTATTGATCGACGGGGGGAAATTCACAAGCTAGTACATAAAGTAACTGAAATTAGCTCCACCTTTATGAGCTGCAACATTAAGGTGTAAATAAGGTGACATATCTGGTTTTACATTCCCACATTTCCACTTGGACTGTGTCTCTATTCTCTGATCCATTAGGCTACATTCATTTCAGCCTCTGTTTGGCCCTCAGAGCAGTGATGTCACACTCCTGACCTCCATTATTCTTTACTGTTCTCAGTGGGTGGTTAGATCTGGTGCCTTGACAGACACTGGGGGAGAGAAACCAGGGAGATCTCTTTGATTTAAAGTGACAGCCGTGACAGGAAGTGTTCAGACCGTCGGCCATCAGTTCACCTCAATTATATTAGTTTCAGTTATACTGTCAGGGTGGACACAGTAAATCGTTGTAACGCCTCTCGGTGTCTGAGTCGTTTCCCTCGGATCTCTTTCTCTTTTCTTCCCCAGTCAAATCTTCATGAGTAAAGGTCAGAGTGTCTGCTCTTTTCTGTTCTTCTGTCACAGGACACGTCTGTTAGTCAAGTGCTTATTAGCTTTGGCCTTTAGCTCTTTAAAGATCAGACTCCACCAGCCAACAGACCGACACTGATCCGTTTTCACTGCTGATCTTTTCTCCTCGACCAGACACCGCACAGTGTTCAGAGGCACTTTTGGCTGGTAACAAAAGCTGTTGAAGTCCCAACTGTTGACCTTTTGCACTTACACAACACTCAGGGCGAGAATATATCCTGTAATCTGTATAAAACTAGTTTTAGGCCAACCCACAAGTGAGGATTTCGCACAGATCTTACAGTCGTCAAAAAGTGACAATTTCAAGAAACAGTTCAGGAAAACTGACAGCAGAGACTCTGTGACACGATGACACGATGACATGATGTTTGTCTCGTTCTCTGTTTGTATGAAGTGAATCACAAGATTCAGACAGAGCGCACATGAATGCTCCAACACTGTTATCACCCTTTAGTTACACAAAGAATTGAGGGAAGCACCATATAGATAAAAAGTGATTGGATCATTTTTGGGAGCATAAAGTTGCTTAATAGGAATCTGCTCATTTTATATTATAAGATAAACATTTCAGTATCTTGTGTTCATGCACAAATCTGTATAGTAGTTTTCAAGATACATTTTCATAGAACAAAGTGTTGGTCTAAATGGTGTAAATGAAAGATGAGGGGGTCACTAAAGTCTTTTAAAATTGTCCTCAAGGGATCGTGAATATCCACAGCTAATTTTGTGACATTCTGGCGAGAAATTTTGGAGGTTTTGCTTTAAACTGAAAAACAGATTTGTTCAGCACTACAGTAACCGCCAGTTTTTATGCTTTTTTTTTTTTCAGAACAGCGCACTGCTATAGAAAGGGAGCAAAGAACGACCGTACTGCTAGCAAGAACATAAAGTAGACTAAATTAAGAGAGAGAGGGTGAGAGACTTTATTGTCATCCATCTGTATACAGTGCAGTACAGTACATACAGGAACGAAAATTGGTTTCTCGTGGTCCCCGGCGCAAAACAAAAAGAAAAAATGATGCGATATTCAGACTACACATAAGGTGCAACAACAAGATACAAGACAAGGTACAAACATGTAGTGCATAAACAGGACAAGTATACAAGAGTTAAGAAAAGTATAAACATAAACAAGTATAAGTAGTGCAGTAGCAGCAGTAGCAGTTTGTGGGTCCCGGAGGATATTTATGCATACAGGATATGGTGGGATTCATGGGTTTCTGCTCGTGTTATGAGCTGAGGGGAAGCATTAGAATTCGCACTTCTATTAGGTAATAACTTAATAAAATCTAAATTGATACCTAATATTCGGCACAGACTGCATGTCAGCAGCCTGACAATGCTCCAATCTGACAAACATGTGGCATTAGGAATGAAAATTAGCGTGGGGTTTTATCCTGTGTGGTGTGTCACAGTGGGAGACGTCAGATTCTGCTTTCATGACCTTCTCTGTGATGCTTCAGACGCCACGGGTCGTTGACATTCCTGATCGCAGAAGTTTTTCTCTGGCACCTCCTTTGAAGAAGTCATTAACTGCAAGCTATGACTGGCCGGGGTTCAACTTGTAGTCTGACATGTCTCTCAGCCAAGCCACAGCAGGAATTTAAGGCAACACGATCACCTGATCTGATAAAGTGACCAAGACGTAACTATAGTCTGATCCCGGCGTACGGCACAAAATAGACTTTTTGCCTTCGTGGATAAGGCTACAAATAGATAGTAGAGGTCGTAGAGCAGCTGTACTGGCTTGCTGCTGTTGGAAGGAAGAAAACTGAATTGTCTTTCTAAAAGTCAAGTGGCATTTAAGCTGTGTTTCACCGTGTTTGTTCTTTGTAAGGCTTTCTGACACTCACTCTGCGTGTTTGTGTGTGTGCTCAGTGGGACACTGGTCAACAGCCTCCTCCTTCAGAACCCGTCCATCTGGTGTTTGAGCTCTGAGTTGTCGTTTTGGCCCGACAAAATATTTTCCTATAAACACACACACACGTTTGTTTCCATCACTTTTGGGGACATTACATTGACTTACATTCATTCCCTGTAGACTTACCCTAACCCTAACCATAACTGCTACTTGCCTAACCCTTACCCTCACCTTAACCTAAACCTAACCTTACCCTAGTAATACACGACACACACACACAGCCTACTTTTTCACTGTTCAGGGTGTGTTTTTGTGTCACAGCCCATTCGATTAACCACAGTTTATCTGTCCAGGCAGACTTTTGTCAACACCTCCCACATTTATACATGCAGTGTGGGCCTGGTTTCACACACACGCAAAAAAAATACACACTTTCAAGCATCGGATAAGAAGTAAGCAGGGGAAGAATTTTGATTTCAAAGGTGGGGGGGGGGGCACAGTTAGTACAGGCACAAATCCTGAAAAGGGCTTCAGTTTTTCTACCTCTACCTGAGGTAGAACAAAACACCACCATGTTTTTTCATAATTTTGATATTATAACAAAAATATGTTATATGGCAAAATACAGCAAAAAGTTCTGAAATGTTTGGCACCGCATCATTTAATAGTTTTTATTGTGTGTGGGAAATGATATCATCTTGTATGTGTATGTCTTTATTCTGCTTTATTTATGAGCCGACGTCACTTTCAGGCCAACACGCTGACCTAGGATAAAAATAAACTTGAGTAAGCCATTGGCGGGTCTAAAAGATATTCCCTTTTGGTTTGGTGTCGATGATGGTGGTGGAGAGCGCTGTCTAACATCTTGCTCTGTAGAGGTGCTCAGTTTGGCTGAGATCTGGTGACTCTGAAGACCGAAGCATCTGATTCACATGATTTTCATACTCATCAAACCATTCAGGGAGCCCTTCTCTCATGTATGGAAACATCTGTGTGTGTTATGTTTCTAAACTCTTTTATTTATTCAGGTTTTTCCTTTAATTTGTCACCCGTTGATATATTTATACTTTTTTTAATGTGATAGAGATTTGATGTTGGCTGTGATTAGGCTGGACTTTAATGAAGTCTTCAACTGGTCTAAAAACATTTTACTTTAGAGCAGTGGTTCTCAAACTTCTTCTGTCACGCCCCCCTTTCAGATGCCGAAAAAAGTTCTTCCCCCCCCACCACACATAAAGGGATTGAATTCTTATCAGTCATTAACAAAATTGGGGGAGCGACAAATGGAAAAGGAGCCGAGTTGAATTCGATTGAAATAAAAGAAATTATTCAGGTCAGCACGATAGCATCAGCAAACTCTTAATTTTTTTATTTCCCTGCATAAATTACGTTCATTCAACTTAGTTCCACTCCATATTTTTCCCCTGTTTCTTAACATTGTGAGAACATTCAGACTATAAATACGTTATCTTGATTTCGTTTTTGTTATTTTACAGATTTTTGGGTACAAATGATTTTGCCTTTTTGGATCTCTGTTAGTTGCTTTCACACGTAAAATATCTTTATTCAGTATATATCAGTATTTGATATTTTCATTTCACGATATGCCTGTTTGTCAGCTAGATATGAGGAGAAGCAAATTCCTGATGCCACTGTGGGTCATGTAGCAAATGTGAGAGATTTAAATTCCTGAAGTTTGATTTATATCCTATCATAGCTTCAAAATGGATTTAAAGATGTTTGCTGTGGTTCAATCAGTTTTCAACAGAAAAGCATGATTTTAGTTCAGATTGAAAGCCAAAGCAATGCAATTCATTTTCTACCAAAACTAATTTCCTCCCAGCTTGATGGAAATGTAATAAATCACTTATGTATGCTGGGTTTCCTCCTTCTCTCCCTGCAGGAGCTGGAGGCTGGTCTCCTCTCACCTCAGACAGGTATCAGTGGTTGGAGGTCAGCCTGGGTGAGCGGACCAAGATCACCGCTGTCGCTACGCAGGGCCGCTACGGCAGCTCTGATTGGCTGACGTCGTACCTGCTGATGTTCAGCGACACGGGACACAACTGGAAACAGTACAGACAGGAGGACAGTATAGGGGTGAGTCCATACTGCATCACATTGCATACTGTATGTATAGCTTGTGTCACTTTTTATTTCCATCCTTTCAAACAAGTGACTTCATTTTCATGGCTCCACTTTTGTTCTTTGGGCTTGTATTGACTCTATTTCCCGTCAGGGTTCAATAAACACCTTCATATATTATTTTGAGTCATTCATATGAAGTGATAAACTCGAGTCATCATGAGTTTATCTCTTCATTTATAATGTATAAACCGATGTTGAAGCTCTGCTGACTCTGCAGACTTGTGTGGCTGCTGATCGCGAACAGAGAGCCAAGTGGCATGTTTCTGTTTTTTTATCTGTTTCTTTCTGTCATTTCTCTCTCTCTCTCTCTCTCTCTCTCTCTCTCTCTCTCTCTCTTTGACTTTTTAAAGAGGGAGTTCAAGTTCAAGCACAATCTCATACAGACGCAGTTCAAAGTGCTCTACACATTCAAACTTCCTACATTAAGAAAGCTCTTGAGTCTGGTCACCTGTTGACACTCGGAGAACATATGTTGCTATACTTTGGGTGAAAAAATGAGAGTAACATCCAAACAGTAAGATGTATAGACCTGCCAGTTTTCCCAGTGAACAGCATCTTTTTCCCGATCTCAAGCGACTAACTATTGACTGGTTTCAGTTCAGTTGCACATGAATGATCGCATACAGTAAATCCAACAGCCAATACATCCTTACGTGAGAAGACTGTTACACCAGTGCCTTTACTTCTACCTGAGTATAATGTTTACTGATGGCGTTTCTACATTAGTAGTTCATTTTAGTACCTTTTCCACCACTGACCATGAGTAACAAGATGGAAGAAACATGGCACAACATAGCCATGAAGCTCTGCTAGTGTCTGTAGAGCTGATTAATGAAGAAATCAGTCAGATGGACAGCAGAGGCAGCGAGGCATCACCTCCCACCTCCTGGTAGACACAGCGCTCTCCTTCAGTGTTTTCCCATCGCAAGTGTCGTGTTGGTCTTGTATTTGTCCCACCGTGGTGATGGTACATGGTTCAGTATACAGCCACAGGAATGCTAAGTAGTTTTGATCTTGTTTGTGTGGAAAGCAAACACAGTGATGAATCCTTGTCAGCACAGAGAGCCAATTCAAAATATGTCTCACCAGCATGCTCCCAGTGAGCCTCACACCAAATCAAATAGTGCAACAAATATGGGGAAAGTGTAATATTTTCCTACTATTTGCTTGGACACTTATCCAGGGTAAAACCACATTTGTTACAGTGGTGCAGAGAGGAGCTTTTTATTGCAAGTCGAACCGAGGCAATTTCCTCGTATGGAGGGAATCCAGCTAATCTCAGCACTGAGGATCTTCTCTGAGAGAGCAGAGAACGACGTCTCACGGCTTAAAAACAGGTTGATCTGACACTCTGAAATGTGACTGGGATTGTGCTCAGTTTATGTAAAGTGCTTCTCAACTCCTGTGTATTAGTCAGTGGAGCTTACAGAGTCTGTCAGAGGAGAAAGTTGATGGCAGAGCTGTTGGATCAACGTCAACTGGGCTTCTGATTTTAGCTTAGAGGCCTGAAGACCAGCGGAGGAAATATGCTGTTTTCTCTTTTCCTCTTTTCTTCAGAAGCCTGTGGGTGCTTGAAAATACAGCAATCAGTCTTTTCTTTATTGTCTCTTACTCTTTATCGGTTTGTTTCCTTCTGCCTGGAGGGGTGGGGATGAGGACGCGACTGGAGATCTTTTTTACTTCTCCCCTTTCTTCTCAAATTTCCTCTCCGTCTTTATTTCCTTGTCTCATTTTCTGACGCTGTTTCTTATCATCCTTTTGCTCTCGCCACGTCATTTTCTTTCCCTTTCATTTTGTCCCTCTGTCATTTCCCTCTCATATTCTTCTCTGTATCTCCTCCTTTCTTTTCTTCTCTGTCTCTTTATTCCTTTCTCCTATTCTGTCCTTCACATTCACAGTTATTCTCTCACCATGTCTCTTTCACTCTCTCCCTCTCTGTGCTCGTCAAAAGGCTGCTGTTGAAGAATCATCTCTCTAGAAGTAAAGAAGAAGAAGACACGCTTTATTAATCCCACTAGGGGAAATTCAATTTTTTCACTCTGTTGTTATTATTATTATACACACGGGTCCGAAATACGCACATGCTCAAACAGGACCTACACACATGCATTAATGCATGTAGCGATGTCAGAGCTCTTAGGATGGCGCCCTGAGCAGTTAGGGGTTCGGTGCCTTGCTCACGGGCACCTTAGTAGTGCCCAAAAGCAGAACTATTGGCTGACCAGAAAACGGTCCGATTAATCATTTTTGTACCAGTGGTTTTACTAAACAATGTCATCCTGCCAATAGGGGCAAAATGAGAAAACTCTATTATTGTTCTTCTGCTTAATCTTACTCTCCAGTGAGCTTAATTTGACACTATAGTTTTCAGATTTACATGAATGTAAGACATTTGAAAATGTGAATAAAGCTGAGTATACTTGAGAAAGGCTGGCGACATGTTTAATTTTGATGGAGCTTCACTTTCATCATCATTTGTCTCTGAATTTAGCTTCCTGGGATGTTTTTAAAATGTTTCAAAAAGCCCAGAAGTTCAACGTTCTCAGCCTGTAGACAACCACGTGAACTCATTTAAACGTAAAAAAAATCACCAAAAGTGAATTTCAGTCAAATGCAAGGTGTCTACTCATCACACGAGGAGAACCAACTCCACTCTCTCATGATTATAGAGGAATTAATAAGTTAATTATGTGTCTAAGCTTTTATGCAACAGTGGGAGAGCCAGTTAACCTGCGTGTCAACTTCAAGGGAGGGATGTAATTAGGATAGATTGCCAGATTGGAGAGATGGGAGAGAGATTCAAAGAGAAAAAAAAAGAGAGCAAACCATCAGGCATTCAGCCCAGAGGCCGAAAGAAACGGACGATCAATTTTCCAAATTTTGCAGAAAGCATAGTGCCTGCTATTAAACTGCTTTATACGAAAGCAGGTTAATGAACATAATCTCTAGTTTCTGAAGCACACTGTAAGAGCTTCTTTTATTCTCCATCTGTTCAACAGAAACAGCCTTGGATACCCAGCATGCTCTATGGTTACCTTCTAGGAATGTGCGACTATGAAATAAGTTGGGGTCAATGGTTACACGTCTGTCTGTCTGTCTGTCTGTCTGTCTGTCTATCTATCTATCTATCTATCTATCTATCTATCTATCTA
>NTHP01000303.1:1248644-1273756 GCA_003416845.1 Oplegnathus fasciatus
TGTTCGGTGTTCAAATTGATTGTGCTATCAACATTAATTCAACACTTAATCACCGATCTTTTATTACTGAATGCTAAAATCTTCCCCAGAATCAATATCAGTATCACTTTGCTTTGTTATAAGGACAAGTAGGAGTAAGTGCAAAGTATCATTGTAGTTATACACATTGACATTCACACACACTCGCACTACACAATCAGAGACTCACACACGTTCACACACACACACACACACACACACACACAGACTTCATGGACAGAAAATGGGCACAACAGTCGCTGCTGTTTGTTCTGCGTTACATTTGTGCAGTAATCAGTCTGCTGCTTTTCATCTACCAACTGCTGACACAAGTGGTAGTTGTCTTTTTGTGTCTGTTCTTAGACGTGTATGTTGTTTTGTATGTTTTTATTCATGATTTATTGTCTTTTTATTTTGCACATTTGCAGAATTTCTTTCCGCTATGCACGTGTATGNNTCTGTTTAAATTCATAAAATCATAATCCTGTATTTAATACAGTCGGGTTTGATTTAAATTGTGTGACACAGCTGTGGTTAGTTTGAAATGTACTATATGATTTTATTTATTTTAAACATAGTTGTGCTGAACTGTTTATATGTGAGTTTTTCCAGGTAGCAATAAGAGCAGATACATGATTAACATCACTGTGTTTGTGTGTTTTCAGTCTTTTCCAGGTAACAGTAATGCAGACAGTGTGGTTCAGTACAAGCTGCAGCAGCCGGCGATCGCTCGCTTCCTCCGCCTCATTCCTCTGGACTGGAACCCCAGCGGGAGGATCGGACTCCGACTGGAGACCTACGGATGTCCCTACAGTAAGTCTCATCTTCTTTATTGGACTCCAGAGTCGCCATCCAGCTGAAAAACCTCTGGACACTGGTGACCTGCTGAGTTTGTTTACAGTCCTCCAGGGACATTTAGTTTGCATGCAGGGTTTAAAAAAGTACATGACAAGTAACTACAAGTGAGTAATCAGAGAGAATCAACATCTCACCAAGCAATATAAAATACATTTAATTTGGTTCAAAAGAAAATAAACACTCATCACACCACTTAATTTTTGTGTGATTACGCACAGATACACGACAAATGCTGCCTGGGAGCCTTTTCTTGGAGCTATTTTCATATTTCACAATTTCTTTATACTCTCACCTCTTTTATTAACCGTGAAAACAACATGTATCGCACAAAACATATTGTGTTAACAGTTTCCTTTGTTCCTCTTTAATTTCTCAGATAACACAACATATTGGCAGTATCAGCCCTGACATCAACACAATAAACCTAAAAACATCACATTGTGTTTTTCCCACAAAAACATATTTTTTTTACTTTTTCCCATTTTGTGTTTTTTAAAGTTGCACTACAGTTTTCTTATCAGTTGTGGCTCCACCATTGCAAAAATCACAGTTTTCCCATTTGAACCAATGAAGACATTACCAGATGAATTGACTCTGCTGTCAAAAATAACAAATATCAACCTGTCGCTGCTTCTTACTTCTGCCTTAAAAACTTTGTTGTAGTTTCATTTCCTCAGCCTGCGGTGTCTTTGCCCTGATTTCTCTCGCAGCTGTTTGTTCGCTATATTGTTCCTCATAAAAACCCAACATGCTCATGAATATCAAAAACAACTCCACACATTTACATACATTCTCAGATACATTTATCCACCAGCAAATATTAATGTGCACACATGATTTCCATGTGGACTGTCAGTGTCCTGTTGTGTCTGCGTTATTTCTGGTTTCTCCTTTTATCTGTTGTGTTGCTGTATTCAGACTGAAAAGCTTTGAAAATAAAACAAATGTTTGTTTTGAACGCTGATTCTTGTTAAAGAAGAAATACACCAAAGGGGAGACATACATTAATTTCACTTGTCACCAGTACAAATAAACAGGTTTTAAAAAGTTTCATCTGTCAGCTTCAGTTATCTTAAAACTCAAGTGATCTTCCTTTTTTCAGATTTCTTCCCAGTACAAACTGAAATGTATTTTTCGTACTGTAAATAAATGCACTCTACAGCCATGCTAGCAGCTCTGTGAGGCACACCTTTGAGCTAAATGCCAACGTCACCATGCTAACATGCTCACTATCACAATGCTAACATGCTGATGATGAAGAAAGGGTTCACCATCTTTGTTTCGCATGTTAGCATGCTAATTCGCTAATTAGCGCTAAGCACAAAGTACGTCTGAGGCTGATGGGAATATCATTAGTTTTGCAGGTATTTGGTCATAAACCAAAGTATTGGACACATTTTGACCTGATGATGGCGCTAAATGAAGAGGGAAGAGATCACCAAAGTTATTACAACTCATCCTGAGGGGGACATGAATTTGTGTACCAAATTTCATGACAATCCATCCAACAGTTGTCAAGACATTTCACTCAAAACCACAAATGTCGACTTCATGGTGGCGCTAGAGGAAAAGTCAGAGGATCACCAAAGTCAGTTGGATTCATCCTCTGGGGACCATGAATGTGTGTACTGAATTTTATGGCAATCCATCCACGAGTTGTTGAGATATTTCAGTCTCGACCAAAGTGGTGGACTGACCGACATTGACATCCCTAGAGCCATGCCTCTAGAGCGGCTAAAAATATGATTCTTGCAGTAGAAACCCCGTCAGTGTCTCACATGATGAGGCCCAAAACGATCCTGGAGGTGCACTAAAAGTGTATCGCTGCTTGTTGAGGGTTTATGTTCAGTCGTCCTTTGTTTTGTCCCAGCGATCTCCACTTTTACATCATCACTGTGTCTAGTTTCTCACATCTTAAACTAGAGTCCAGACTGTCCTCTCATCAGTTATTCATCACAGTGCTGGGGATAAATGAGGGGGTCGCCGGATTCGTTCATGTAACCGAGTCAGAAAGTAGACTTGTGCTTGTCACTGCTGCAATTTGGTTGATAGTTAGACAGCTTTTAGTGCCCGTCAGTGTTTTGCATTTTGATTTAAGTCATTTTATCATCTCCAGGTTATTTATTTCTGCTACTGTAATGATAGAACACACATAGAAGTCGGTAGATTTTTATTTATTTACTGTAGAAAATTATACACATGCAGCATCAACACAATTATCACAGTAAGTTAAATAAAAACACATCTTGGTTTCACGAGTTTTCAGCTTTATGTTGCCTGCAGTTTCATATTTTGAGAGAATAATGAAGCATATTGCTTTACTTCCACTCGATACCTGCATATCGTCTTAGTCTGTTGTGGCCTGACACGTGCGCAACACACAATACTCAAAAAATCTAAATATTTGATACATTTAGAGGTCCAGACCCGGGTATACCAGAGGCAATGTAACACTTGAACCTCCCGGCACGAATTTATCATATTACTTCACCAGGTGGAAAGATGATTTATGATAAAACCGTTTTGTGTCCCTTCAAACTGTGTTTGCTGCTGTCCCCTCTGGAAGAAGATGGATTATGAGAAACATTTAAAAGATGGATTTTGATAAATAGCCTTCAGTGGTTTGGAAATATCGTCAAGTTATTTGAGGACACAGCAGATGTGTTTGTGTAATATGTTTATCAGCCGGCGTGACGGTTTGACAGAGAAGACTTTTGGTATTCGTGGTGGTAAACTAATGTGGCATGCACAGCAGAATCCTCCTCGGGAAAACAAATGTAATATACTGAAGGGAGGTGAAATATAGCTGTTAGTAGCAAACAGTTTACCACAGTGTGAAAAATGCATTGCGGGTATTAGTCTGTTATTGAGGCAACACAACGGAACATTTCATAATGTGTCTCGGCAGTTATCAATAAAAGGAGATTTCAGACAAATAAAACCAAAAGAGAACATCAGGGGTTCTCTAAGAGTCACAGGTCAAATCTATAAAAACTGATAAAAACTGAACATCGGTGCCACAAACTGAACAAACACCACAGACATCATGCCACTGCATGTGCATGTGCCCCCAAAAAGTAAGAAGATTGCAGAGTCCTGGAAAGGACATGGAGGAAAATGTTTTGGGATGAGAGGGCACAACATTTTCTGTAGTTTTTTTTTTGTACAATTTTTACAATGGATATGTCTGTCAGTGTAGCTGATTTTGACAACCTGTTTTTTCTCTCTGACAGAGCTATTAAATGATGGTATGAGGACGAAGTATAGGCTGTGAAGAGTATTTTAATATCATAATTTGTACCAAATTTAACTTTTTGGTCAGTAAATGTGTAGGTAAAGCTTTTATTCTGAAAGATTTGGGCTGGAAATGTTATTGTTGTTGCTGCTGCAAGTAAAATACTTCTCGGGATAATGCAGAGGTTTTGTGAGTGAACGTAAAGGTACGTCTTTTTTTCCTTTCCCATCTAAAATATCCCTCCACTTTCCTCACGGGGTCAGTCACTTGTGGTTTTGACATTTTAAGCAGTCTGTGTTTTTATATTAACAGTAACACATGACTGCTTTCCAGCACACAACTTTACTGTCAGTCTTACCACTCTCATCGGCACCATTTCAGATAAACTCACTGCACACGACCTGCTCAGCACTAAACGGCAGACAGACACGGTTAGCAACTAGCTGCTGAACGTAAAGAGCCAGATATTTCCCTCAGGAGTTGGTGGAGACCAAAACAGAGCTAAAAGAGAGTGAATATTGGACGTACATTCATCGGGTGGCCAAAAACACAACTCCAAATGAGTGATAATGTTGACTCAGTATCTGCTGGATGTGTAAATAGGCAACTGTTTGCTAAGAGGTGATAGTACGTCAATGTTGTGTCTACAGCTTGTTTCCGCTGCCCTCAAGTGGTTAATGCAGGTTTGAATCAAGAGTCTGTTAATCACAAGGTGCAAGGACATTCACTTTTTGCACAAAGGTTAATAACTTGTCAGTTTCTGGACTGAACACAAAGCAAAGGCACACCCAATTAATGTACCTGCCACACGATGTTTCCCTGACATGTGACAGACTGTAGAGCCAATTTATCAGCCATAAACGAGCACTAATCTATTCCTGGGATACTTATAGAGATAATTGTAATCGGATAAAACATAATATCCTGCGATTGAATTAGAATGGCTTGATATACAGTAGTAGAGTAGACTTAAAGTAATGTTTTCTGCTTTACACACTGAGGATGGCTCAGGGCTCTGGAGCTTCGTCGTGCTGCTCTGTAATCAGCAAGAAATACACTGTACAATCCAATAAGAGCATTACTGCAAGAGAAGTGGTTGTGTGACTGTGTGTGAGTCTTGGCGTTAGCAAGTCAAAGACTTGCCAAGTTCATTAAAAAACGTTCAGTCAGAGAAATTAGTTGTGCGGCTGAAAAAGGAAATTGATGCTGAACTCAGCTGCTGCACTTTTGAAACAATTCTGTATTTGCAGCCCATTCTTTACAGCCTACACACTCAACACACACTGTTTACCTCACCTCACCTCACCTCACCTCACTTCACTTCACTTCAGCCCAAATCCCCCAGTGACCAAGCGAGACACTAAGGTGATATTTATTGATGAAAAGTGTTAAACAGAATACAGATTCAGTCCTCACTGTCTGTCGTACCCTCTGCTGCAACCACAGTATCACAGCAACAGGCAGAATTTCTGTCCAGATGATGGTGATTTTGTGTTTTTTGTGGTGTAGCGGAGAATTTATTTCAGGACCTTAAACGTTAAAACCTCAGTCATGTTTGAGAAACACAAAATTATCTGTTGTGGACTTGAATACTCTGAAGACTGCAGTACGTTCCTCCACACTGAGAGACATTGGGAAAATAACACCCATTAAAACACAGATTGTTACCCGATCAAGGGGAATATGGTCATTGTTACGCTGTTGGTTTTGATTGAGGTTCTGGTTCTGGATCATAAAATCTTGACTCCTCTGTCTCTGTTTTGTCTTTCAGCCTCTGACGTTGTGAGTTTGGACGGCGGCAGCGGCAGTCTGGTGTACAGGTTGAGTCCCGGGCCGAGGCGGACGTCCAGAGACGTCGTCTCCCTGAAGTTCAAAACCCTGAGGAATTCTGGGACGCTGCTGCACGCAGAGGGAGAGGGAGGACTCAGCCTCAGTCTGGAGTTAGAGAGAGGAAAGCTACAGCTGCTGCTCAGACAAGGTACAGTGCACCAGATACTGATATCTACTGACAGATACTGACAGGTACTCACATCTTCTTATACATACTGACACAGAACAGTGGAGTTTAAGACTAAACCAGCTGTACCAGCTTTTTTATTCAGATGAAAACACTAGGGCTGACCCGAATGCTTCGAAGCTTCGAAGCTCCTACCATTGCCATGGTAATCAATGTCCAAATCAGTATTCGAATGCTGCGTTGTTGTTTTTTTATTATATATGCAGTACCCCAAAAATCCCAAATAGCCCATGAATTACAGGCCTACATATGAGTAAATTCATTTTTATAGGCTATGGCTGTTACTTATCTGATGTGATTCTGCACATTTTGTAGCCGATTTTGTTGTCTCTCATTAGACTCCAGTGCTCAAAGTGGGCCGGTACTCACCGGTACGTAGTACTGGCACTTCTAAACTTTACTCTTTGGTGTACCGTGCCTCTCCATACCAGGTTCTCTGGGCGATTTATAATGGCCCTAAATAAACCGCATTACCCAGGGGGCACTATGTGACGCTTACCTGTTCCCGTTCTTGCCCGTCCCCCGTCCCCCCTCGTGGGTAACTCTCACTGAAGCTTCGAAACCCCAAAACTGGTATTCAGGAAGGCCCTAGAAAACACTTTAAAATGTAAAACAAGACAAAACAGCAACAGGCTCCCCAAATATACCAAATTTATAAGCAAACTAATTACAAGAGTATTTTGTAATGCACAAAGTGACAAAATGTAACAGCATTTCAAAAACATTTTTAGAATCGGTGCCTGTTGAAGACTTTAAACACGTTCCCAAGATGAAATTTCATACTTAGTTAGTTAGTTAGATATTCGAAGAATGTAAAGCTTCTGTATTCTTTTCTTCATCAAAATAGATCATCAAGGGATACATGTGCCAGATTTATGTCTTAAAAAACCTTCAGCTGAAACACTTTGATCCACTAAGAGACATTTTTGTTCTTTGTTGTTGAATTTGTGAAGTATTTTGCGGTTGTACTGGTACAGAACATCTGTATAAGGTCGAGGACAATATAAACTCTCTGAGATAACTTTAGATTGGTTGTGGTTGGGTGAGATGGACGACACGCACGCTGCCACCTGATTGGTTTAAATCTTGGCTCACGCTCTGCTGCTGCATCTCTGTCTAGTTACAGCCATGATGGATGGTTCCCGTTCACTGTAGCATGTGTTAGGGCCGGAATCTGCAAGACTTGATGCATAGCTTACAGTCTGTACAGAGCTCTGTGTGTGTGTGTTTGTGTGAAAACGGGGTTAAACCAGAGGTTGTCAGGCTGCCATGCTGAATCATCACCATATGGCTCACCTCTCATCAGGAACCCCATCTGGCTGCTTTCTCCATCCATCCATCTTTTTGCCCTCTCCCCATTTCACACCTCCCAAAAGTTCCCCTCATCTCCTCCAATTTCTTTTTATCTTTTCTTCTGTCTGCCTCTCTGATATACATTTCTCACAAATGCTCTTCATCCCAGCATCCTTATCTTCCTTCATCCGTTCCTCTCTCATACATCTATCCTACCTTTTATCCATCTGCCACCCACTCCCCTCTGTCCCTTCTCTTTCTCCTCCAAAATGACTTCACCTCAAGAACGGATGATATCACATCTTAAAGAACATCACATTTTAAAGAAGGTTTATGACATTGTAAGACAACCGTGTCCCCTTAAACACTGAGTGCATGGAAAGAATCACCTTTGCAGCAAGACCCAGACATCTTAGGAACGTCTGTTTCACCGTAACAAGTGGATCGCCTTGAAAAACTCTCTCCTTCAGAAGAAAGACTGTGTCACCTTCAAGAAAAACAGTTTGACTAGAACACCTAAATCACCTGAAAACAGACTCTGTGTCATCTTATAAAACGGCAGTTCCACCTTAGAGACTGTGTCATGTTAAAGAAAGTCTGTGACTGTAAAGAGAGGCTGCAGCTCAGTGAGACGAGATTAAAGCCGTCCGTTGAAATGATAGAAGAGAGATGGAGCTCTGCTTCTGCTGCGACTGAAAACAACAAACGACCTCTGTTCTTCTTCTCTGCTTCCTCTGTGTTTCTTCTTATATTTCCGCCCCTCTCTTCTCCGCTGTGTTTCGTTACATGACTCTTTGCTTCTGTTTTCGTCCATCTCTGGTGTAATTACTGTTATTTGTCTATTCCACATCAGAAGAGGCCATTTGCCTTTTTCAGCTGTACACTCTACATTTTTGTCTCCTCTCTTTTTCTTTCTCTCTCTGTCTCTGACACACAGACACCCTTTTGATATTCCTCACAACCATCTTTTCTGTTTTCCTCTTCCTTTATTGTTATGTATCTCTGTCTCTTGCATATGCCAACAACTCTCTGCCTTCTTTTTCTCTCATGTTTAATTTTCAAAAGTGTCCATAAGCCTTTTTCAGTTCAGCGTCCTTCAACTCTCTATCTCTTATTTTCTGCTTTATTTCTCCCTCTGTCTTTCTCTTTCTTTCTTCATAGGCTTTTTAGGTTACAGATTGTGTAATGTAGGTCATGTGCTGTGTGCATTGACCCTGAGCTCATGCATGGTCCGCTGTGCTTTGTTAACACCAACACATCCAGGTCTGACCCCCCGGAGCAGATGCAGTTTGCTTTATGAGGCAACTCTGAGTAACAGTCCTGCACAGAAACAGCAACTCTGTCCTGTATAACAAAGGAAACAAAACACTAATAGTTAGGAAACTGATGGTAGATCAGTTTGTCTTCAAATAGTTCAAAACTCAGTTTGTCATTGAATATGAACTGCCATGTGAGTGTAAGTGAATTACACTACAGCCCCTACTCCCACTCTCCATATGAAAGCATTTTCTTTCCCTACACGGGGAATATTTTTTGTCACTGTTTCTCATTTTGCCATTTGTACACAATAACTTTTAAAGTGACTTGCTTTTGTTTAACGTATTTCAGAGCATCAAGTATTACACTTGATACTGGAGCTTGTAGGCAAATGTTGCAGCTGAATCTTTGTATTGATGGTTGTATCTTAATCTCAATGAAGACTCATTTCAGGTCACACAAGTGAAGGGAAAGTCGGCAACTCGACACTTCCACTCAGATTATTAAACCTTCGGCAAAACTATGTCTGCTGATTACTTACATTCCACATGGTGAAACAGTGATGAACTAATAGCCACGAAGTAGTACACGTTTCATAAGTCACAGTCACCTGTTTTGCTGCACTGCAAACAATCAGTGGACACAATAAAAGTACAATTTTAGTCATTGTAAGTCAGTCAGTCATTACACCGGCTGGCGCATACAGCAGCAATAACACAACATAAAACCTGTCTGGTCTCATGTGGTGTGAGTCTGGAAGACTTTAGGTAAAGGGAGAGGACTAAGAAATCAACCCCACCCCACAAAAAAAAAGCCAACAATGGCTGATGGTACGACATAGGGCCAGCAACCCCATTCCATGAACAAAAAAAACATATATCCTATGAAAACGTAATTTGAAGTATCAATTTAAAATACTAATATTGAAAAAAATGCTGGGTTAACACAATAAGCAATAAGCTGGTAGATACAGTGGAATGTGGAATTAACACTTGTATGCAGTGCTAGTTTAGATTATCCGAGACGGTATCTCCCCGTGCTCCCTGTACTTTTCAGTTACTTTTATGAAGTACATAATGATTCTGCGTGATCATTTCTTATACGTTTGACACAGAAGAAGATACTGTAACTACTGCAAATGGGGCTGTCATCATTTTGTCTTCTTGTTTCTACAGTGCGGCTTGTGATGCGGAATTGACTCTTAAGTAGAAAAGTGGATGATGTTGTCTTAAAAATTGCATCACTTCACCTTTCTTTGTGGAAGGAATAAATAAATAACACTTCTGAGGCAGCAAAAATCCGTCAGACAAACTACTCGCTCCGTGACTGAAGCTGTAGATCATTGCAGAGCTTCTGATTTGGGCTGATTATGTGACAGACATCGTGCTTTATGAGAGTGAATCGCTGAAATAATTATACCAGCCTGTTTTCTTCAGCTGTGGTAGAATAGCAGACAAGATGCAATGAGGTGATATCGTTTTGAGGACCTGTGCAGAATGATAAAGGAAAATAGAGTCCAGCACAGACTGTTGAGACAAGCACATCCAGTCTGATTCCCCGTGACATGAGGGAAGAATGCTGCAGTTTTTAGACCAAAGCTTTTTCTGAACATGTTTCCCTGCCTGTACATCCAAACCAATACAACCATAGTCTGTGTCTGTTGGCCACTTCGCAGCTTCACCAGCCGATTAGTGTCTTGCTCATGGGCAAAAGAGCTATAGTGAAAATTAAATCAAACTTTATTCATAAAAAAAAACTGTTCCTGGCCATGATCAGAAAGAGAAATGAAAGCTATCAAGCTCCACTTCTTGAATGTGCTGTATTTGAGGGGAGAAATAAGCCTTGCAGCGGCAGAATCATGCTTCTTTTTATATCTGTGACACCTGTTTTAATTAGTTGTTCACAAGTCGAGGGAGTTTCAGGAGGCAGCAAGTCACGTCATTATCACAATACTTGCCATAATTTCCTGATTAGTCCTTCTGAGATATCGTCTGGCATTGTTAGGCTAGAGTTGAGTCATCTGTGACTTTAATTGGCCCATTTTGTCACAAAAGAATTTCAACAGCATTATCAAATCTGTCGCCTGTATCAAAAGCATAAAAAAATCATTCACGTTTTAATAGTACAATACAGGCAACAATGACGGCTGATCAGAGCGGAGATTCAATAGAAATGTCTAGTGAAGTAGTTCTATTTTACAATTAAAAATGATAATAATAATAATAATACAGCTTTTTAAGTGTTTGTAACGACACATTCATCATCGATGCCGGCCATTCTCTTACACCACCAGATTTGAACTGTTGAAAAAGCTAATTTTACAGAATTGGTCTGATTATTATGTGTATCTATGTGAAATCATGAAAGTAGGCAAGCGAGGAGCGCCTTGGTAGTCGAGTGGTTCCAGCGCATGTCACATAATCGCAACGACCTTTCTTGCGTGTCATATCCCCCTCTCTCTCTCCCACTTTTTCCTGTCTGCCTCTTCACAGCACTGTCCATTAAAGGCCACAGATGATTGATTTCACTGCCAAAAAGAGAGAGAACTACAAAGAATAGAGGAAGAGAAGGATAGAGATGGTTTTAGATATTAATATCACTAGAGTGATTTTCTTTTTGTTTGCCCTCTGACCTCTCATATTGATTCCTGTTTTCTCTTCCCAGTCATTCACACATTAATCAAATCATCCATCCAGTGAAACACTCCATCATAAGGTCCTCCTCTCTTCTCTACCTCCTACAACATAGTAGTTGTTCCATTAATCAATGCCCTTTAATACATCTGATTAGTTTTTAAGCCTTGCCATCGTTCCTCTCAAATTGATTTCACTGTCTCTCTCCACTCGTCCAGGCTGTAATAAAATAACTCACCGCAATGAATGTGTTGACAGGACAGACGTCCTGTGTATCATGAGGTCCACATCCTAACTTTCCTTCCCGGGATAAAGTTGTTTTTCTCATCCAAGATGCAGTCAAATATATCATCTCACAAAATGGGCTGAAATATCAAAAATAAATTTGTCCATCATCTTCCAAACTGTCTCTGTTCCTCTCTCTGAAGTTGGAATTGTCTCTCCCTAAAGAATATCTAATGCATTTTTAATGGCTGACTGTATTCGACTCTTTCTGCAGTTCCTTCTCTCAGCAGAAAGTTTCTCTCACAGTACTTTGGGGGGATGGATCCACTTATTCGGACCGGCTTGTGCTCATCTATCATTAATGACATCTCCGTTTGTTTTCTCTGCTGTTTTTCCAGTTAGGCATTATCACATATTTGGCTTCAGTTCTCAATGAAAGTATGCAGATATCCTGCAGCCCCTAATGAGATGAAAGAGGCTGACCTCGGTGTGCTCCTCTCTGCGGGATGCTGAGAAAAGTGAAATATTTCGACTCAGTATGGAGGCTGGGGTGTTGTAGCTGTCATTGGGCTTGCGTTTCCCTCGACACCAGGTCAGATTGTCAGAAAGAAGCAGACTTGCGGGTCAGATCATGAGAAGACAACAAAGTTACAGGTCAGGTAACAAACAACAGACTGTCAGGTCAGATAGCTAAAGATAGAAAAGGAGAAAACAGCCAGAAAGATTACATAACTAAAGAGAAAATACATTACCCGCTGTTACGCTTAATAGAAGCAAACCTACATATTAAATAACCAGAATAACAGACTTGATAACACTTAAAAAAAACCAACACGCTCACAAGTTAAATAACTTGAAGAAAACTAATGAAGTTTCATTTTATCTTGTCTCGTTTCATGCATAGTTTTTTTTTTTTTCTTCCTTTTTAATGCAGAGTTCAGACTTTGCAAATTAAACAGTGCGTTGATGTGTTGATGAAAAGACTGTAATTTCCATTTCTCACTATGTGATTGACTATTTGGTCTATTTGTCTCTTTCTGCTTTATCCTCTCTCGCCTCCCTCTCCTTTTCTGACATCCCTCCATCNTGCCCTTTCTTCTTTACTCCTCCTTGCTACTTTCTGTCACCTGACTTTCGCCTGATCTTCCTCCTCTTCTCCACTCTTTCACTTCTGCCTTCTCCACCTCAATGTCCCTCCTCTGCCTAATCTTCATGCTCCCTTCCTCCATTGCCTTCTTGTCTTTGTCACCTCCCTCTTCCTCCTCCTCCTCCTCTCTTTTCTCTTGCTCCTCCTCCTTCATTCCACATCTTACCTCCTATCTACCCCACCCTTCTTTTCCTCCTCCTTCTCCTCTTCCTCACCATCTCTTCCAGGAAGGACCTCTGAACCCCGGCGTCTCACTTCTCTCGGCAGCCTGTTAGATGATCAGCATTGGCACCATTTAGCAGTGGAGCGGCGCAGCTCTCACCTCAACCTCACTGTGGACAAACACACAGAGAGGGTTCAAATCCCTGCAGCGTTNCCTTCTCTTTGCTCCTCTCTTCTTCCTCCCCCTCATCTTCCCCCTTTTGTCTGACCTCTTCCCTCCTCCTCACCTTTTCTATCCACCTCTTCATCGTCCCTGTTCCTGCCCTTTCTTCTTTACTCCTCCTTGCTACTTTCTGTCACCTGACTTTCGCCTGATCTTCCTCCTCTTCTCCACTCTTTCACTTCTGCCTTCTCCACCTCAATGTCCCTCCTCTGCCTAATCTTCATGCTCCCTTCCTCCATTGCCTTCTTGTCTTTGTCACCTCCCTCTTCCTCCTCCTCCTCCTCTCTTTTCTCTTGCTCCTCCTCCTTCATTCCACATCTTACCTCCTATCTACCCCACCCTTCTTTTCCTCCTCCTTCTCCTCTTCCTCACCATCTCTTCCAGGAAGGACCTCTGAACCCCGGCGTCTCACTTCTCTCGGCAGCCTGTTAGATGATCAGCATTGGCACCATTTAGCAGTGGAGCGGCGCAGCTCTCACCTCAACCTCACTGTGGACAAACACACAGAGAGGGTTCAAATCCCTGCAGCGTTCAGCCACTGGGACGTCGAGCAGGTGGGAGTGAACAGACCACTCTGACACAGAAACACACCTACGTAAACATACTGTAAATACAAACGCATATGCATGTACATTTACACAGCAGATTTATTTCATTTTTGCCATTTTGTGTGTTTTTACCCCCATACAGCTGAGTGTAGGGGCAGTCCAGGACCTCGGTTCTCAGAAACCAGTCATTTCCAAGAGGAACTTCCATGGCTGCCTGGAAAACTTGCTGTATAACGGCCTCAACCTGATAGAACTGGCAAAACACAAAGACCACCAAGTTACTCTAGTGGTAAGTTAATAAAACACCCGGTTACTTTAATGGTTAATTGGTCATGATGGTAAGCAAGTGAAGAGAGCAGATGTTTGCAAATGTAAATAGGCAGCTGTTTCCAGTGAAGAAGCTCTGGTAAACTAACTGTACACTACTTGCCCATCACCATACAGCCCACAGACAATGTTAGCAAGTAGCTAGTGAAGAGAATGGAACATCTAGCAGCTAAAGAGCCGGATATTTCCCATCAGATGTAGGTGGAGACCAAACCAGAGCTAAAGTAAGTGTGAATGTTGGACTTTGTGTTTGCTGGGTTGTAAATATGTAACTGTTTGCTGACACATTTGCCCCCACAATTCAATAACAGGATAGTATGTCAGGGCTGCGTGTCTGTTAGCTTGGCGTTATTCTGTCCCTTAGTGCAGCGGTTCTCAAACTGGGGTCCAGGGACCCCCAGGGGTCCTTGAGGGGGTTCCAGGGGGTCCCCAGAAAAATGCTTAATATTTCACTATTATTTCATTGACTAAAAGTTAGCCCAATGAGAAAATGTATAAGAATGATTATTCTGATCACAGGTTTCACACTCTTCGCTGTTAATCTGCCAATCTACAATATAGACAGTTATGGAATAGTTGATGTGTGTCAATTTGGGGGTCCTTGACACCAAAAAGTTTGAGAACCACTGCCCTAGTGGCCAAAAATGGATAAATGTAGCTTTAACTTGGCTGAAAGACTAGTGCAGTGAGCCTTCAATGTTAATGTATTGTGCTTTATCTTTACATTGTAGGCATTTATCCACAAAACATTACAATGGGTGAAGCAGTGCCCACTTGAAATAATGGAGTGAAGCTCTGACGAGTTAGTCAGGGAAGGCAGCTCTAATTTACGCAGACACACAAACACTTTACAGACGTTATGCAGTGCAAACATATCTGAAGGTCCGCTTACTTCAAGTTCCATTTGTCCAATTCCCTTCTCACTCTCAGGCTTTACCTTTTCTTCCTCCGCAGCAGCTTCCTGATCACAGTATCCGCCCGAAATACTCTTATTTAACTTTCGTTTGAGGTGTTTCAGCTTGTTTTCACTTTGTTTATATGCTTGTTGGGAGTGAATAGGTCAGAGCCTAAATGACAAAAATTAACACTGTACGTACTCATCATCTTCAGAGGTATAACAGTATCGATCAATTAAAAGATAAGCAATTAGCTCAAAGGGGTATATACATGGGAAATACTAGCTTAAATATCTTTTGTGGTACCACACGGAGTTGTTTTATATTCCTCCAGTGTGATGATGACAGATCACATAAATCTTTCGGGGAAAGCAAAGAGCTTTGATGTTCAGCTCCTCAAACTCTCTGGGCTCTGAGCTTTTTTTTTTTTAATCTGAGAGAGAATACAGCATCAACAGCTGGAGCGGCGCCACCTGAAATTAAATCTGCTGGCTAAATTTGGCCCTCCACAAAGTTCTTTTTGGCCCGTCAACAGCTGATAAAACATTCTGCTTGGTGTTATTTGTGACTTTGCTCATTACAAGACGTGCTAACACCGTGAGGACACTCAAGCTAGGATTCCACTGAATGCTAACCAAAGTACGGGTCAGCATGTAAATCTACATGCAAGTCTACATGCAGGTGTGTTCATACATGTTGATATCCATAGAGCAACCGCTGGGAAATCATCTGCATGCCGTTGCTGCTGCTAATGAGCTGCTGGCTTGTTATTGAGGCTGACGAGCGCTTAACGAGGACAGTGAGTGATGAGAGGACAGAGGAGAGTAGACGATGGTTAGACTTTCAGTTACGCTTCCTTGTCTTTTTCATTAGGACCTTTAGATATTTCTACAATGACAATAAGTGGACTGAAGTCAGTGGAGAGCAACTCTGAAACATTTCTAATAAATGGTCTCTCATTACAGTAAAGGACCAGAGAGCAGAGAAGCAAAAATTATTGGTAAAAAAGGTTTAGAGATTCACATGCATGGCTGAAGATCTAATAGAGGCTTTTTTACAGGGAGTTCTGTAGCTCTCGTGGTAATAGAGTATTAGCATATATAATATAGAGACCACTTTTGGCCATTCTTAAAGGCAAGATGTAGAGAGGTAGAGCCTTCAATGATGTGTATGTGTGTGCAGGTGTGTGAGGAGGATTTTGGGTTTGCATGTGTGTTAGTGAATGGGGGGTTTTTATAGCTCACTTTCTACTTTATATTTTGCAGTGGTGCTGCACCCTCCACAATGTACTTCCATATATCACTTTAACAGCTCTACAAAGGGCTTTTAGATGTCATCTGTGTTTCCGGAGCATTATAAAGATAGCAGGCTGATATTCCCAGCAGAGAGCCGGAACTGCAATATATTACTGCTGCAGCCTTAGCAATGGACCTGGTGTCATTACCACTACTCAAAACAATGGACCGCAACGGAAATGTCTATATAGTGCTGTTCACATACATACCCACCTCCCTCCACACCTCTGAGCTGGGTGACATTGGTGTTTTAAGTTTGCATTCATGGCTTTTATTCTCAAGGAGACTTGCTGATGAGATGATTGTGACATGAGGTCACATCGACACGCCCTCTGCAACTGATTAATATTCATGTTTTATGTTGTTTTATCTCTCTAGTAATCAGTTTTTCAGTCCACCTCCTCTCTCTCTCCACTCTGCATGTTTCCATCTCAGGGCAATGTGACCTTTTCTTGTGCTGAGCCAGTTTCCGTTGCCGTGACGTTCCCCGGCCCCAAGAGCTTTCTCCAGTTGCCGGGGGCGACGGCCTCCTCGTCAGGGGGTGTGTCCGTGGGGTTCCAGTTCAGGACGTGGAACAAGGCGGGGCTTCTGCTCACCTTCGAAATGCCTCAGGAAGGGGGCGTGGTCTGGCTGTACCTGAGTGAGGCCAGACTTTGGCTACAGATTCAAAAAGCTGGCAGGGCGCTGCTGGAGGTCACTGCAGGTCAGTCTAACTTATCTATCTGTCTTAACCTTTGTAGCTAAACACCCTACCTATAACTTTACAACTCCTAATCTTTAATGTAACCTTTAATGAGGTTGAAAATCTTTTGTAATACTGTTTTAAAAATACTACATAAATGAAAATGCATCTAATATAATTATGATTGTTATTAATTGTTTCCCAGGTTCTGCTCTGAATGACGGTCAGTGGCATTCAGTGGAGCTGTACTCCAGACGAGGTCGTCTGACCATCGCTGTAGATAAAGAAGAAGGAGGCGTCGCTCATGCCAGCTCCTCCGTCACCGTAGGAAGTCAACTCTTCTTTGGTGGTAAGCGTGAAACATATAATTAAAGCCTGTCATCAAGCTGTAGAAGGTGCCAATCACTGGGCTGTTCCAGCACACCAGACTGAAAAGCAAGCAGGCGAATCTGCTCATCATTACACTGGACATGCCTCGATAGTATTTTGAATTAATATTCGTTGGATTTTCAAACAGTAGAAAATCTGGATAGAGCATAAATCAGTATTGGAATTCCATCTTTCTCATTTTTAAGCACATTTACCTAAATGATTAATATAATTTCCCTCATTTATGAATTACTCGATTACTGCCTTTATGAGGCCTTTTTTATGTCTTGTATACAAAGACACTACTACCTTTTATGAGTACACCTTTAAACTAAAACTGCCCTGAAAGGTGTGTATTAATATTTGAAAGTTGTTGACATTTTTATGTATTGTACGGTACAGTTGGTGTCGTCAACACTTGTCTCTGCAGTTGTGTGTGCACTGAGCCAAATTTAGCTTGTGGCTGTTTTATAATTAAAGTTATAAGTCTGCTCTATCTTTCCGTCTCTCCTTTCTCTCTCCTCTCTCTTCCTGCTTTCTCTCCTCTCACCCTTCTCTCCAGTCTTTTTCTCCCCTTCTCCTTCTGTTTCATTCTCTGCTGGCTTCCTCGCTGCCTCTTTTTCTTAAATCTCATCTCTTTTGTCCTCTCTTTGCTCAGCAATATTGCAGTCCAGGCATGTTCTTTATCTGCCTTAGGCTTTTTATCATCCCACACATACACACTTACACATCTACACTATCTCCTTTTCCACATTAAACAGACTACTAAGAAATAAAATACCCATAATTATTGGACCAAGGCTTGGCCTACATTTGCATTATTCCACTTGAAAATAACCCACCACAAATCACAGCTTAACTCTCTGTGTGGTTGAACACATTTACCACAATTTCACGTATTACTACTCTTTAGTAAATCACAATAGCTTTTAATCCCTATTCCTGTTTTCTTTCATGTCCAGGTTGTCCTGCTGAAGAGGATGGTCAGGAATGTAAAAATCCCTTCAACATCTTTCAGGGCTGCATGCGTCTCCTCAGCGTGGAGAACCAGCCAGTGGACCTGATAATGGTGCAGCAAAGACTGCTGGGAAATTACAGCCACCTGCAGATCGACATGTGTGGCATCATTGACAGGTCAGAACCACCAAATCTCGTCTCACTGGTCTACCACTGAACCATCATTTTACCCTCTCTGCCATTACTGAGACACTGAGGCACCAGTACAGATACATGTACCACTGTGTTCCTTAGATAAGCATTCATGTGAAATTTCAACCATAATAACCATAAAAAATAAAAAGGCACCAGGTGGTCAGTTCTCAGTGTTTGGAGCCTTGAGCCTTGAAGATTCAGGCAGTATGGTTGTAGGGTACCAGGGAGTGTTCAGTATAAAACATTTGGCACAGATTTACATTGTTTTTCTGGTTTAATGATTTTTCCTCCCAACAGAGCGCTGCATTTTGCAACAGTTTTTTGAGATATGTTTATTTTTAATGGTGGGTGTGTCAGGGTGAAAACATAATAAGACAGCAAAGAATACAAACACTACAGTGTCCCAAACAGCCATCACTGTAACATTCACTTCTAACTCACGTTCAATGTTTTGTAAAATTACCACATCAAAGTGTGATGATTTGTTTTGTCTTGCTAATGACATTTGATTCTATCTAGTAATCTAATTTAATCTAATCCATCTAAATTTAATTTCTTCCTCATGCTCTTGTGTTTCGATGAATATTTAATTTCGCATTCATTGACACAGATCAGTCATAGACTTGAAATAGTGAAGAAGTTCACTCATGAAACATGATGTCTCCTAGATTTGGAGTTGTCTTTGTTCCTCCTGTTAGTGCCATCTAGGAGGACTCCTAGTGGTAAGATAAGTTCCTTTGTAAATGCAGCCCCTGGACACATAATCCTGAGTTTAATTTGTCAAACTCAAGCTTGTTACTGGGTGACACACTAAAGACTTAGCACATACCAGGAGTGGGGTTCAAACCCACGTGGGCATCTGCCCATTGGATCTTAAGTCCAACACCTTAACCACTCGGCCATCCCGGTCAGTTCACAAAAAGATGAATACCAAGAGTGGGATTTGATCCACGAGGTCAAGCATTCATTGCATCTTGCTTGTTAATTCACTTATTTATTTTAAATGGCGAATGAATGGATGATAAAATGCCATGCTGTTTCCTGTCCAACAAGCTGATCAGTAGCATTACAAACTTAAAACTTGAACCTTTTGATCCTTAACCACTCCCCCTTCCTGGTTACTTCTGTCACTCACTTTCAGTATCTACAAGATTTGCGAGCTCGATAAAGAGACTTGTGTTATTTGTTACCTTGAGTGCAACACCCTCCTGGTTCTGAACTCCTTAGGGTGACAGATCAAGATACAGATCAAAATCTGTTTTCTGAGCTTGGAGCTTGGCAAAAAAAGGATAAGTCACTGACTAGCCCCCAAACAACACGTATTCCTTTGCTCTTGAGACAGTCATAATGAACATGTTATGTCATTACCTTTTATTGATGTGAGAAATATTAAAACACATGATGGCATCGAAGATTTGAAAACCAAATTATAAAACTACAAAGTTCAGAGTTAAGAGCAAAGGTTCAGTTAAAAGAAGCGTCTTTGCTAATGGATAATACACTGGTGGGCTGGATGCACAGAGGCTAATAGCTGCAGTCGTGTTCTATCAGTCAGAAGTTTCTTGCTATTTCGTTTTTTGTTCTGAGCTGCTTCGATTGTTTTGTCATCCAACTTTATAGGAGACACAACTATTGTGAAAGTGAAATGTAATTTCTCCTTTCTTTGATTTTTTGGCAGAGTAATTTATTTGTGAGGTGAAGCGGTGTGGACTGTTGGATCCAGGAAAGTAACAAACAAACAAACACACACAAAGAATGAAAAGCATGCACTCGCACTCAAAGTATTTCCAACAAGCAATGGAGAATTATTGTTCACTGGAGACCTGAGGTGTGAAATAAGCACTGACAGACCCGTTTGTTTTATTCTCCCTGATATCTGACGAATCAACGTTTCTGCCTGTTTTCTCACTAAATTTATAAGTGTTATTCTCACTTGTGTATCTGCCTTTTTGTTATGATTTATCAGCTCTGATCGAGCCAGTTTCAATTAGCATCATGATCATATCAGTAGTATCCTTTTCATAGTGAATACCACTGTTAAATAATAATTTATTACCTTCCATTCTCTGTTAATGATGTCAGACGTTTTCATTCTGGTTTTATTCTTACTCCACCTGCCTTTTACTAATGCTCCACAGATCATTTAGGCATCTACCAAAGGCTTTTAATTTTTTCTTTTGAGGTGCCATAATGGCCTCTGGGTTAAAGTGCGACCTTAATGAGCCACAGCTTGTCCGGTTTGCGTCCAGCCAGGGACATTTTGTCGCGTGTCATTCCCCTTCTCTCTCTCTCTCTACCTTCCAATATTACCTTTCAGTTTTCTTGAATATAATAAAAACGATTATAAACTTTAGTTGCATATCACCTCTTTAAAACAAGGTTACTAAATGCTTTATAATGTAGAATATAATATACGTATTGGTATATATAGGTATTTTGTCACACACCAAAGTATAAGACAGCTTGTGTGCAAATTTGGCCTGATGTTGGTGTTAGATGAAAAGTCAGAGGATCATTAAAGTTATTACAATTCTTTCTCAGAGAAATATGGATGTCTACACCAAATGTCATGGAAATCCATCCAATAGCTGTTGAGATATTCCACTTAAAACAACAAATGTCAACCTGGTTGCGTCAGAGGACAAGTCAACACAACCATTTCCATAACACATTCATTAGGATTCATCCTCTGGGGATCATGAATGTCTGTACAAAATGTAAAGGCAATCCATCCTATAATTGTTGAGATATTTCAATTTGAACCAAAGTGGGGGACCATCTAAGAGACCGCCATTGCCACCTCTAGAGCCATATTTCTAGCGTGACTAAAAACTGAAGGCGTTATTATAAAAGATTCTAAGAAAATAGCACGATTTTCACCTCCACATATGATGTGGAGATGCAGAAAAACAAAAGCAACAGTTCATCAATGTTTTATGTCATCATTTCCATTTTCATCTCTGTGAGAGTCATTTATAGTTCTCTCAGATCAGGAGAGTAAGTCATGTGGAGCAGAACCAATTGCCTGCTGTCTCAGTGTAACACTAAAAACACAGCGCAATTGAAGCAACAATTATAACAATTATAAACCTCCTGTAGGCAACAACCAGCAGAAACACACTCAAATACATATCTGTATATATATATATATGTGTGTGTGTGTGTGTGTGTGTGTAAATGTATATATATATATATATATATGTATATGTATATATATGTGTATATATATGTATATATATACACACACATATATATATATATATATATATATATATATATATATATATATATGTATATATATGAATACAGCTACACACATCAGCCAGAGAAGGATAATCTGCTCCAGTGGTTTAATTAAATGTCTTCCTGTTTCTACATTTATTAGATTATTATTCAGCAGAATTCAGTTCCTGCACAGATCTGACTGCTCACTGGAACAGAACAAGAGAAAAATTATGGCTCCCACTGTACTTTCCCTCACTGCAACTATGTTGATTAAATTTGGGCTCCGTGGGATATAAAGTTTAAAGGAAAATAGAGTCACAGACACAGCTTCCTTACCTCAGAGCAGGGTGTTAAGTCTGTATTAGTGTGTCTGTGCACAGACTTAATAGTAGTGCAACCCCATGCAATGAGTACAACATAGAAGCAGCCATGCATTTAATAGACTTGACCCATCAGTCTTGTAGCAGGGCTTGAACTGAATCAACACTCAGATCTAATTTACTTCAGGTCTAACCCGTGTTCATATCGCAAGCAACACGATCAAACAGTCAACAGAAGTCCATCCATTTCCTGTAGAGGTGAACAGCCGGAGAAATGAGGGTAACAACAACCTTCTCAGCCATTCAAAGCTCTGCAGCTCACTATATGTTTCCTCTGAAAAATGGCAGGAAAAAAACTTCTAATCATTAAGTGTTTGTAAGCTCAATAGTGGAGGAATCAAGCCTATTAATCACACAGGATGTTCTAAATGGCCCAGATAACACAAGGGACACCTAAACTTGTTTATGTTTGTTTTCAGCCAATAGCTCCGAGCACTTGCTACAAGAGAAAACTGTCATCCAACTAAATAAATGTGACAATTTGAAAGAAAACGCCAAGCAGTAGAAAATACAGAAAATACATCATACCCAGTAAAAAATAGCTGCAGAACACAATTTCACCTACAGTGACTCAGGATACAGCAACTTGATCAATCAAGCTCATTTCATAGTAAATGTGAACTCCTTCCTGTGATATCCTGAAATTATTTTGAGAGGTTCGTAAACAGCATGCTGATTTGAGGGGTGCAAAAGGTCAAAGGACAATAATCTGATCTCACTTGTTTGTAAATGCAAACATCCTGGAGTTACCTGCACACTAGTGCTGCACGAGAGGGGAGGTTAGCGTCGACAAGGACACATAGTCATCTCACTTTGTGAGTTTGATGGAAAGCAAAGTTCACATTACACTTTCGCTCTACGAATATTTGCTCCGTATCGCATTCACTTCTACTGAAGCCCAAATGACAGACAAATTTAAGCCTGCAGTCGGCTCCGGTAGATTTGCAGGTCAGACTTCAGCTTTGTTCAACCTTTGACTGAGTGGATGTGCTAGCTCGGCACTGTTTATACTCTGCTCAATGTTTATTAGTCCTCTTACTGTTCTGGGGGGCAGAGTGCGGGTAAATTTAATTTAGCAGAAACACATGCAACCATGCATTTAGCCTGTGAAAGCTAAGTGGAGGTCAAGAGCATAGAAGGAAGTCACTGCAAATGAACACCATTTGTCCTTAAATACCAGGAGTGGGGTTCGAACCCACGTGGGCATTTGCCCATTGGATCTTAAGTCCAACGCCTTAACCACTCGGCCATCCTGGTACTGGTCACTGTTGTCCAGTACACCTAATCAATCCATGGTGATGAAAGGGATTTAAGAAAACATGTTTGGTGCACATAATTCTCACAAAAAAGATAAAATACCATGAGGACTTGTGTCCGTTGCAACTTGAGTGCAACACCTTCACCACTCGGCCATCCTGCTAACACCCAATACGCTCAATTGATCAATGTCTTTGGCTCCTGAAGCATTCTGGGAAATGTTGATTACTAGGTTACTCCTCGTTACTTGCTGCATGTGTCAACTAAAGCCCCAAAATGTGTTTGTATACCTGCGTAATGATGTGCAAAGCTTAAAATGTACGAACATACTCAAACACTGATGCTTCAAGGTACATTTGACTTTTATATGACATGGTCATGTGTGAGCTGCAGTTTCCTCTTGAGGATGTAAAAGCACACATTATGAATAAACTTATCGTGAGTGTTTGCTATGATTAAGCTTGGCTTTGTCATGCATGATTGTGGTCATTTGTGACCTACGTGACAGAACTACTGTCCAGAAAAGAAACGATTAATGGATGTTTAAGGTTTAAAATATATGTAATGTAATTATACATGCGCTGTTACTTGAAGATACAAAAAATGAGCGCGTAGCAGGCAAGCTGTATTTTTTTTGTTCTTGCTGTATCACCCCTTTAAAGGCGCTGGTGTTCACATCTAGATAAACTTAAATCCACAGTTTGATTATGTACAAACATATAAACTGGTCCTAGTTACTTGTGTTGATGTACTTACATATACTCTGGTAAGTTTATTGTTCTTGTCAGTATTATAGACTTATTTAGGCAAAACAGCCAACTGTGAAACTCATCAACAGTCAGAGAGATGCAGATGAAACCCTGCGCATATACTGTATATGAAAGAGGTCACTCCTGCCAGACTGAGTTTAATTACTGTACACTCCTTACAGCCCTGAGATGTCACCACAATCACGCACACAAACACTAAGTATATCAAATAAAAGAACCAAGCAGCAGTGTGGTAATATGAATTTAAAGTAAAAGCTAAGTGTTTTATCTGCGAGGCTCCAGCTCGCTCTTACATTAAAGCAGTATAGAGATAAATGCAGGTAAAAAAAATCACACAGTAGCAGGCTGACAGGCTGCTGAGTCAGGGCTTTTATCTAAATGAAAGGGAGGCTGCAGATTCTGTACAGTAATCTGTTTTTTTCTTCAGTACCCCTGCCCAGATTTGGGCAAACACACACTCAAACACTGTCGCACACATTTACGTAAGTAAACACTTGTAAATGTATGTGACAGTATAACATGTATTCATGAATATAAAGACAGATAAAAACTCAACATATACATATCGTCAAGCTTCATAAACACCAGAGAGGCAAAATTGTGCATGCGTGTGTGTGTGTGTGTGTGTGTGTGTGTATCTGTGTTTGTGTCAAACCTCCTGGAGGTGCCAGCCGGTCTTGGAACAGATGGAAAGCAACCGGTGTGGTTAAAAACACAGTTACTCATCATCTCCTGTCGTCCTCTCTCTGTCTGTATATTTCTCAGCAGAATGAGGTCACATATTGTCTTTATGTATCTTATCAGAGTACATCAGAGGCTGAGCTGCGTGCATTTTTGGGGCTTCCAAGCTTCGATGAGAATTACCTTCGAATATTTGAATATCTGAAGCTTTTGCCTTTTTAGCCTCCAAAAAAATGAAAAGATGTTTTGCTGCCTTTTCATCTTTACTGGTTCCGAACCGTAGTTGAGAGACGTCTGGTTTCTTCAGGCTAATTCAATTGGCTTTTGCCTGGCTCGTCAGTTAGCTGGTAACTAGCCCCTGCAGTCCGGGCAAACTCTGCTTTGAAGAGCGGTCGGGAGACGCCGTGGTAACGTTGCATAAAACAGGTGCTTTATTCACTCGCTGCAGCGAACACAATACAC
>NTHP01000303.1:1324578-1339690 GCA_003416845.1 Oplegnathus fasciatus
CTCCCTGCTGTCTGCATTTGGGTCCACCCTGCATCTACCTTAACAGAAGTCCACACATGAAATAACAAATCAAAGAATATTTATTGATGAATCATATTAAGTAAAAGTAACATTTAAATAGAAATTAGATCACAATTAATTAGGTGAAGGACAACTAAAGTAAACAAAATAAATATGTATGGAATGTAATGTTGAAAGTCAGTCGTGTATGCAGTGTTTGGATGAGTGAAATGCGTGGTGCGAAGTGTTNACAGTTTTCTTGTGTGGATATACCCTCTTCTGCCCTCACTATGAGCGTCAGTGCACAGCTATGCAGTGACCAAAACACTTACAATAAAACAAAAGTTAGACCAAAGGTATTGTAAAATGAACTAGTAACATAACAAGGAAACTAGATTCCCAAAAGAACTGGGAGAAACAATGTATCACCAGTAAAGACCAACATCAAGTCCCCACAGGAAGTACAGAACAGTAATTAGTCTACAAATATAAAAAAGAGTAAAATACATAACAGTTAGCTCAACGTTAAATTAACAGTTACTTAATCTGTCGTATAGGTTGTTTGCATATGATGTCACGTCACTGTGTCGCTGTGGCAACAATTGCAGATGGGGGTCAGGAAGTGATTTTCAACAAAGGAGGCACTATCACAGTTGCAAAATTTTACAGTTGCTAAAATCAATCAAACCGAGAAACCACGAGGAGGGGGGGATGCAAGAAATTGACCGAAAAATGCCGGCAAAAATGCGAACCTTCGTCTGCAGTCGGGAGGAGCGGGGTCGGATAATGCTCATGTGTGCAGTGACCACTTCGTTGAAGGTAAAGTTACTTAACATTGTCTAAACTAGCTCAGTACAGACTTTCCTCCATCATGGTGGTATGACCAATCAGATAAGACAGGAAGGACTTGTTATGAATGGTCCACTTACTAGCTTTTTCCAGAGCTTCTCAGAGCAAACTCCATCCTCTGATGAAAGCTGTGAGATACAGTTGAAAGCTCCAGGAAAAGCCAGAATACGGACCTCTAGTTAAGATTATTCTGTCAAAATGATTCAAAATGCTTTTCAGTTTCCCTCAGAAAGCTCAGAAGCATCAACTTGCTGGTTTCAGATTTGACTTGTGTTTTATTATGGTTGTCGATGGAGTTGGGGACACTGGCAGGCTAAAGGAGGATCTTATTACACAGCAGTAAGTGTAACAAAAGAGTTTCTCTCTGCTTCAACTTAAAGCTCTTCGTGTTTCGTCATGATGCTCTGCTGGAGAGAAAAGATCTCTCCTCCTCTCGCAGCCTGCCGATAATTATCCAGCCCACCTACAGTTTATAATCTGAGCGGCTGTGGAGATGTTTCTCACAGTGCAGTTTGAATTCAAACAGATGAGTAATTAGATGGCAGAGTTTGTCCTGCTAATTACCAGCCCACCTACAATGTAGGAGAGAGCAGAGTCAGCCCACTATCACTCCCCTTCACTCCTCATTTCTCTTATCTAACAAATGATCTAACAAATTCTTCATTTCATTCATGTGTGGGCTTGTTAATTCAGAACATCTGCTAGTTTTAGTACCTGCCTCAACTGAACAGCTCATTAAAATCTATTAACAGTGAAGAATGTAATGTCTGTGACCCTGAAAATATTAGTCACGTACTGTATGTGTGAGAGAGTACACACCATCATCTTTTGATGTATCTCCGAAGTTGGCGAGAAAGTGCAATCATTTCGGAAAAGGCCTGTGTTTTTGCGTGTAGCATTGCATTTAAAGTTAGATATATGAATCTACATATCTCAACAAGTATGCATTGTCTGTTGACTTAGAAGTTACAAGTAAAGAGCCAAAGCAAATGCACATGTCAGGGTTTGTCAATCTGCGACTCATCCACTGTGTGAAGAGGGCCCAGAGATCCCTCAAGAGGTTAGGACAGTGATTCCCAAACCTTTCCACTTGCGACCCCTTAAAATGAAGCAACATCTACGTATGATCCGTCATCACAGGTTATTGTGTTAGAGGGAAAAATTGGTTGAACCACTTACAACTCATGTCCACTCTAAGATTGTTTCATTTTAAGAATGAGGTGAACGTATTTTCACAAAAAAAGTAAACATTTGAGAAAAGCCAGAAAAAGTAGATCATTTGTGGGACAGAAATATCTGCTTTAATCTTGAGATCCATTTAGGGGTCCCAACCCCCAGTTTGGGAGTTACTGGGTTAAGATAAGTGGCTTCTACATCAGTGTCCAATGACCAGGTGTAGGTTGAGATACAAATATGCTCCAGGGTTAACATGGTTGGAGTTAGGCATCAAAATTAAATGGGGTTAGTTACAATTTTGAGAGAAAAAACAGGACTGTTTTAAGCTGCATGAAGAAATTGGACTGACTTCGGAAACATAGATATGCTCCCTCATGGTAACATTGGCTGACACTGTATGCTAGACCAGTCCTCGGGTTCGTTAGTTAGGGACCATCTCATCCACTGTTGGAGGCCCGTCCCGAATGCTTCCCATTGAAAAGCTTGGGGAAGCATTCACATGCTGCTTCTTTATTGAGGGTGGGGAAGATGACATTAGCCAAACCAACAGCTTAGTCCTCATTCTTGTCCAGATCATTTTGTTTTGTGAAACTGAAAACATACTTTCTGAATAGGCCTGTGAATATTGTTTGTGCTTGTTTGACCAGTCTAGCCTGGTCAAACAAGCACGAACTGATGAAGCCTCTTGGATGAGAGGTGAAACGTCTTCACAGACAAAACCAAAAATACAGTTGCGTTCGATTCAATTTCCTTGAGATACTTTCTGAATACTTTTGAGTGTGGCATCTTCTTTACCTCAATTTGGTGTGCCAACCTGAAATGTGATAATTATGTTCCCCCTGTGGTCGATGGGGGAACTACAGTTGGTGAGAACTGCATCTGAAGCAGTTTTGTTTTGTTCCACAATCAGCCACAAGGAGCAGCAAAAAAGACCATTCTGCGCTTGAGAATAAACTTTATTGCGTTAGCTCCGCCACCGTGTGTAAAGCCAGTAAGCTGCATTTTGTCAGTTAAAGGACCAGAGACACGACGGACGAACCCAAATTCGCCCGCCGAGTCGCTGAGTGACAAAAGGGACAGTTACTGCGCTCTTCCACGGCAGTACAGATTCTCTTGGCACCTCGAGTGTCCTTTCTTTTCCTCTGGTGCCCCATTATTAATTTTATTAATCATTTTTATTAATATTAATAATTTCATTAATATTAATTATCGCTTTTGCTAAAAAACAAACAAACAAACAAAAAAAACGGCTCCCTCAAGTTCCCAACACAGGCTACCAACTTTGCTGTAGCTAACGTAATTTCAAAAGTCCTCTCTTTTCCTGCTCTTAACACTAGTTGATTTAGATGTCCAGCATTTATCTTTAGGCTATTTATCTTAGTCCATGCTCTTTAGTCAGTACCCACATTTCAATTCTGGTGCATTAACTACATCTAGAAGATGTTTGGTTACACTGTTACCAAAGATTAATGTACAACTGACAGCCAATCATACTCAACAATTTATAATGACCATGGTATACTTAAAGTGAATGTATGAAGTTGAACAAAAGAGGTTCCATCTGCTTATACCAAGATGCTTTTGACTAATGTCGGAAATGCGAGAAGGTTGTTTTCCTTTCCATCCTGTTTGTTCTCAGATGACAGCTATCAGTCATGTAGGTGTGAAATAATTCACTGTTACCTGATAAGGTGTTTGTGACTGGTACGCAGAACACAGAAAAGAGAAGACAAAGTACAGCAAAGCAATGAGAATTCAAAGAGAAAGATTTACCGTGGAACAGATCAAGCTGATGTTGTGTACGTCTGCAGAGAATATTTATCAGATTGCTCTACAGTCTCAGAGCTTCGGTTTAAGAGCACTTTGACTCTTCCCACCTTTCCTTCTTAATAGGAGATAACACTGGTCTAATCTCTAATGGAAAAATAACAGTCCCTGGAGAAAGAGCTAATCTGTGACAAAGAAATAACAGCAGCGGAGGACAACTTTTTAAACATGGCTGCCTGTAGACGACATGTACTTTTAAAGGATTATCCTCACACTCATCGTCTTCTCCCTCCAAAACATTTCCAGCTTCTCCTCTCTGTCTGCCTCCACACAGAGGAGTCAGCATTCGTCCTGATACGTATCAGTTATCACGACAGAGCCACCTTACAGCCCTGCTGTCCAATAATAAATTGATTTTCTAAAAATGTTTCAGTTTCACCTCGGCACGCTCTTATCAGGCTGGTGGAGAGCTGTGAGGAAGAGGAGGATCCAGACGACCTCGACTATTAATTAAGATCTTTTGTCTCCAAAAGCCCCCCCAGAAAAACTGCTGGCTTCAAATCCCTCTGATAAGCAAGTAAAGACTTAAATCTGATAGAGGGTGAAGACATAGATCATTTGGAGTTGATGCTCTGTTGATTAAATCTCCAGTTTTATGCAGGTGAGGCTCCATAAATAAAGTGAACACACCTCATGTTTACTAATGTTCAATGTACAAACAGTTGAATGACTTGTACTTTTCTTTGTATCAGCGTCCTTCTGCTCCTTCTGTGGTCTAAACACAGACCGACATGTGATCCTGCAATACACAAGCATTAAAGACAAACAATCTTTGAGGCGTTTTTATGCTTTCACTCTAATGTCTCTCTCCTGTGACGCTCTGCTGAGGTGCTTCTTTCATACAGTCCTCTTATCTCACAGCCTTGCCATTAAAGGGGTCCTCAGCAATTGCACACTGGCACCACGTAAATTTTCCTGTACAGTGCTGAAGGGAATAAATCACAATGGTCAAGTTCATTTCATTGATGGAATATGTCAGTCAAATGCAACAGTATGACTCCTGAGACAACTTGTTGGAAAAATTAATTCGTTGGTTTTTGCATTTTCATGGGATTTGTTGATAAAACTAATAAGACAAAACGCCCTGTGCTCTCTGTATCGACGCTTGCTGCTGGAACGTGGTACATTAGTGAGAGCGATGTGATTTTAGAGGGATGAAACTCTCTGTTCTCAATTATACACTTCAAGCCCTTATTTCTCTGCAGATCTTCTCCAAGCTACTCCACCGTCATCAGTATCATGAGGCATACACTTGCTAAAGTGTCTCATTTACCCCACTGCTATTTTGTTGTTACCTCCTATTCTGTTCTATTTTGTTGTTACCTCACACACAGAGGCAATAAAGCCATTTTCAACTCAGCAGGCTCCTTCTTCTCATTCTCTCTGCCTTTCCATCTGCAATTTCTTCTTCTTTTTTTCACCCCCTTATTTTTTCTGGCTTAGTTTTTTCTAGCTTGTTTGTTTCTTGCCCTTTTGTCTGCTTCTTCTCCGGTCTCCGCTTTTAATCCGTAATTTTCATGCATGATAATTTCCTACAGACTGAATATTGATCAATGTACCATGCCTGTTTAATTGAGATAAAACACAAGGCGACTCTGCGCTCTGACTTGAAATTTAGCAAATGCATGCTTTGCCAGTTGCGGGTGGTATAATATTATTAACTCAATGAATTAACAGCTTTACAATAACATCTGTCCTGTGTTATTATTTTGGCGGCAGTGAAGACATTTTTGTTAAGCTGCTCTGTAAATTTGAGCATAGATTTAGTCTGTTGGAATAATCCTGTTCCTGTTGTGACTGGAATAAAATACTACATCTTTTTCTCCTGATGTTTGTGTGGACAATTAAGCATCATACAACATCCAGCTTGGTTTACGGTGTGTGTGTAGTTTACTGACATCAATATATTTTTAGGGGTATTGGCTTAAAAGTTTTAAATTTAAGTAGCTTTAATTCCTGACTGCAAACAAACAAATTCAAGCGAGGTTCTATCAACAACCTTTACATCAACAGAATGGAAACATCTTTTCTTCCCAGTGACCTCTGTAAAGCTCTGTTGCAACAATTTGCAATCAATTAGCGTCAATGTTTGAACAGAAAAAAGTTTAGCAAAGATGCTTTAGCAAGATTCACACATTCAAGAAACTTGAACAAAAAGTTGCTGTAAAGCTGTGGCAAGGTGATGTTCGTTAGTGCCAATGCGATTTTAAACACTTGGCTGTCGGGGTGGGGAAAATAATAACAGTTTTGCTACAAACTAACAACTGACACTTGTAGCACCTGTTAACCCCTAGAGAAATATTTAGTGTTAAAGTAAGGTCGATTTTGGTGCTGGGGGAATCATTAGTGCCATCCGGAGCATGCAGTCTGAGTGGACACAACAGCCTCCGAGAAAAATCACACAACATATCTCACAATTTATTCACCCAGTTTAGACGCAAGAGAAATGTCTCCAAGTAATGAATTAAACATTGAAGCAGGTAAAATATATTAGTGCTTACCGGGGGAACATGAATAATGTATTTGCAAATGGATCTATTTAATCCGAGATAGGTTTTCTCTGCTTGTTTGTGTGTCCACACAGAGAGCAGCATAGCTGAGGTGGAGCTGACAGCTACAGTTTAATTTCCCCACCGGGCAGATTTGGCCCTGTTGAAATGAGGGTTTTAGAAAGCATTCCCATCTCTGCAGGATATATATAGCATGTGTAAAGAAAATGTTGTGCTGAGTGAACAACACATTAGTGCAAGTGTCTGTTTGCCAACAAACCAAAACATGGTGACGGCATTAGTCACCTTTTGTCAGTTGCTGATTCTTAATGACAAATCATTCGACAAAAAGACTGCCATGTCAATATTTGCTACTGCACAAAGATGCCAAACACAATGAGTATCAGCAGCACCAGGCAACAGCCAACAGCCAGTGGGGTTTTGAAATTAAATTGCATCCATCACTTTCATATCAGGTAGACTTGGTCTTCTCAACATGAGGCTTTCAGAGCATTTCCAATCCTGTAGGTTATGTATAACAGACAACCCAACCCCCGGCCTCAGAACATTTGCTACTGGGCCACAAGGAAACAATTGGATTTGGCAACACAAGGTGAAATATATAATTTTATAGGCTATTTTGGTGATAATTCTTTTGAACTTGCCACATTCTGTGCTACGTGTTTTCCCTCATCATTCCCTGCCATGCCCCCAACAACAATTTACTGATTTTTAATGAAAGAGGGTAATTTGTGTACAAGATTACCAGTCATCACAATCTTTCAGCAGTACATGAAATCTGTGTAAGGAGTTTTATTTGTAAGTAGCCACAGTGAAATTCAGAGCAAATACAGTTAAATTTCTGTTCATCTACTTTATCTTCTGGGGTTCATACTGATGAGGTGTGTGGAGAACAAGTATGCCGGACAATTACACCACCCCACTTCCCCACCTTCTGGTTTGGCACGTCCACAATGACATTGTAAATATATAGAAATTGTCCGTGGTGCAAAAGGTTGTCAGATTCTCACAATACAATGTCATTTGACCTCCTTAAAGAAAGGGCTTCTTAGCTTACGTAGTTTTTGAGATTGAAATGCATCTGTTCCACTGAGGATTTTAAACTTGAGGCCTTAAGATGGATGAAAAACCACAGATCCACCAAAAGTTGTTCATGTGAGAGTGCCCCACCTACTCCCCTTTCAGTAAAGACATCAAGAAAATTGTTAAATAAACATTGGGGTGTTCTTTGTATACCCTATGTGTAAGATACTGTTCTCAGGTCCTCTTTTTTTCTCACCACAGACCAAGAAATATAAAAGGACTATCTTGTACATGCAGACATCTTCCAGCCCCACTGTTCCCACCCAGAGAAGTTGGGATAGGATGACTGGCTTCTACCCTGTCGTGACTGTATGGCATGTGAGAATTCCAAGTAAACCCTAACATTCACAAGTCACACTATAAACAAAACCTACAGCATCAGAGAATGCCTTAGCAGCAAATCTGTTTGTGTGTTGGGTGTCTACCTTCTCTTATGCCCATGTGGGCTGCAATATATTAGTAAAACAAGCAGACCTGTTGTGTTTTGGAACACAAACGTCCCATGCGCAGAAATGATATGAAATCATCTGTTGCCATCTGTGCCATCCAATAGACTACAAAACCACAAAGAGGTGGGGACATTGATCAAAAACTTCTTAAACCAGAATGCAAATGAGTCTTTTTACATGAGAACACTATATCCAGAGAGTCTCAATGAGAAATTTTGTCCAACTTGTTTTCTCGAGGTCTGATGAGTAGCTGATGAGTTCATGTTAAACACCTGTTGTCTATTAAGGTCTGTAATTTGTGCTGACTATGGTCCTTTGACAAAAAAGTGGAAGAGGGTCTGAAGATGCAAGAGAAGAGAATCAACTGATTCCAAAATGTGTCCGTGTGCAGGCACATTTCTTTTAAATGAGACCCTGATATATTGCAGGTCCTCAAACAAAGACAAAACAAGGGCATCAAGCCTGATAGTTTGTCATGTTATCCCACATGTGGAAGACAACCAATTCTGCTGGACGATCTGACAACCACTTTGTGAGATGCCTCAAGGTGGTTACATTCCAAAAACAACTAGCAAACACTTCATGCAGCAATTAGCGAGGTGTGCAGAGGTGAGAAAGTAAGCAGAGTTTGAACTTCTCTCTCTCAAGCTCTCTTTTTTCATTCTTCACACAAATACTTCTGTCACATTGTGTGTACAACAGAGTGCAACACCATGAATACCTTCAAGGAGAGACTGTCAGTGAATGAGCACTGTTATCCCCATTTGGTGTCTTGCCCCTCTCTATGATGACAGGCTTTTCACCCTGCGTTCAAGTGTGGCCATTCAAATCAGATATAAACACTTTGTTCAAAGTGTTGTCCGACCACGTCTAGAGGACAAAATCCTTTGAAGCACACTGCCATTTTAGACACCGTGGTAGTTTACAATTCTGATCCTACAAGTCTGTCTTTAGTGTCTCCTGCCTTAATACCTTTGCAGGTCAAACAGGTGGTCGCGGTTCAACGTGTATTTGAACATGTCCCTAGGCCACATGACAGCAGGATCACCTACTCTGACCTAATGGCAATCAAGAAAGACAAATGTTGTGTCAGTCTGATTCTGGCATTAGTTTCTCTCTAACAGCATCCAGTTAGGCTCAAGCAACATTTTGTTCTCAAAATTGAAATACACTGAACAAAAATATAAACGCAACACTTGTTTTCGCTCCCATTTTTCACGAGTTGAAATAAAAAATCAAAGACTTTTTCTACGTACACAATAGGTATATTTCTCTCAGATTTTGTTCACAAATTTGTATAAATCTGTGTTAGTGAGCACTTCTCCTTTGTCAAGATAATCCATCCACCTGACAGGTGTGGCATATCAGGATGCTGATTAAACAGTATGATGAGTACACAGGTGTGCCTTGGGCTGGTCACAATAAAAGGCCACTCTAAAATGTGCAAAATATTTACAATTTACAAAATATGTACATTATACAAATGTAGACCCTGTGTATTGAGTTTAAAATGTATTTTTCTTTCAAGGCTAGCAGGACAGCTGATTTAAATATAAATTATCTTGTTCTGTTTAAAAACCCCAGAGACAAATATCAAGTGCCACTTACGACAATGAGTAGAAAATTGCTTTTATGCAATATTCTGGTGTCTCCATCCTCATCTGGGTCACTAAGGTGAAGAAAATGCAGCCTCTGCAGCCAGATTTCCTATTCCCCAGGCCTCTTCATTGCAATTTCCCATCCATCCATCCCAGGTCCTCGGGCTTTCCCTCCTTTCTCCTGACTGCCTCAGCTACTCTCTCTACTCACCTGTTTCCACTTCTCTCATCAGCCCTGCAGTTACCTGGTGCATGTTCAATCTGAAAACTGTGTGCACCGAGGTTGTGTGCTACGGTTTCCGGGTTGAACGACATGTTTCCTCGAAACGGTGTGAAAATCAGCAGCGATGCAAAGAATGGTCTTCTCAGCTGCTTCTATACTCTTTGGCTGCCATAGTTGCAATGCTTGCGTACCACAACAGGGTGTTCAATGCACCACCGTTTCGTTTTGTCGGGGCTGAACGTGCCCCTTCCCGGCCCACCTGCTCACCTGTCTCCACTTCTCTCATCAGCCTCACTCCATATATACACACCGGACCATTTCCTTTGTTCCATTGCCAGTTTGTGCTAGTTGTCATGTGCTAAGTTGCTTTGGTTCTGCCTTGCTTGTGCAGTCTGCATTTGGGTCCTACCCCCGTTCCCACTTTCCAGCATACATCGTAACACAAACAGCATCTTCCCACAAACCCTTCAAGTGAGGAATAAAGCCTTTTATTCTTGCCAGTATACATGGTGACATGTGGAATTATTTCAGCCTCTGTAGGAGAAGGCTCCTGAGCAGCTGATAGAGGAAAGGCTACACAGCTGTAATGAGGCTTTCAGAGCTTTAACTGCTGGAACAGGATGTGAAGTTTATATGGAAAACTTCTATACCAAATCCTAAACTTTTCAATAATTTTGATGATCCTGGCTTATGGCACTGTGTGGGGAGGCCCACAGAGGGTTTCCAAACACAAAAGTAAATGTCTAAATATTGTGAGTACTGTGGTCGTCTTTACAGACAGTCTTTACAGGCCAAATGCTGTAATTCAGGCGACCTGTTAAATTTGACCAGGACACCATTGTTATATCCAACCTGAAAAACAATCAAAACCACAGACAAAAGTTTTGCCCAAACAAAATTGACAATTACAAAAACTACACATTAACAGCCTACACTGTATCAGCATATGAACGGTCAAAGAATAGCATTAAAATAAAAAATAATTCTGGTTTTTGTATTAAAAGAATGCGTACACAACCTGCAGTTGTGAGTTATGCATGCTTTTCTGTGACAAAATGTTCAGAAAAATATTTTCAGTATTTTGCAGTTATTTATGCCGTGTCGCATTGATGTGCAGTTGAAACCAGACTTTTGAACAGTTTCACATTTTAATGATGGATCAAAACAGTTAGTGAAATCAGTAGTTGACAGGAATAGAAGTTTGTTTGAAGTTGATGCAGATTAGTGTACAAGAGTCTAGTGATAATTATGGTGTCTGAGCTGTGCCCAGAACAGGAATTACAGCAAGAACAAGAGCGCAAAGAAAATGAAGGTAGAGGAGGAGCACATAGAAAGTATTCCTTCAGCAAGTTGCACATTTGGAGAAGTCTAATAATATCATGTGCAGAAGTGAAGGGTTGAAATGAATTTGACATCCGTGTTTCATTCAAAGAACAATTTTTAATCAAATAGACAATGGTGTTTAAACAACATATATTCATGGCAGATCAAACAAAGTGGTGATTTTTCCCCATTCAGTAAAGTGTGGTTGATGTTGGAGATTTTTTCCAGTTGCCTCTAGTGAAAGGGAAGCCATTGTATGTTGATGTAGGAATTAACCTGTGCTGTAACCTATTTAGGGTTGTCGAGTTAAAGTTCATCATGTTATGCATTTATCAAAAACATGTCCAGAATATGTAGAAATGTTCAGGAATTTGAACATAAGAAACACTAGAATTAAAACATGGACATCATACCAAAGTGTATAATAAATTTTTGGCTGAAAAGCTGCTTCTGGGGGAAAATGCATGTGTAATGTTAACTAAAAGTGGACGTATTAGATGGTCTTGTTAATGGGGTATGTGGCACGGTGACACATAGTTGGTTCGGCAGATAATACGTTTCTTAAAACGGTGTATGTTCAATTTGATGATGATCAAGTTGGCACACAGAGGAGGAAACCATGTGTATATGCCTCTACACCTATTGTTCCAGAAGAGGATAGGGTCACTAGTAAAGGTCGATTGCGAAGCCAATTTCCCCTTAAACTGGCTTGGGCTTGTACAGTACATGGAATTACTGTAGATAAAGCTGTGGTGTCACTTAAAATATTTTCTGCAGGACAAGCATGTGTATCATTAAGTCGAGTTACAAGTTTGTCAGGATTAATTATCCAAGACTTTGAAGAAAAAACCATCTATTGTAAAGATAACGTTCAGCAAGCAATTCAGTGCATGTCACAATTTCTATGTGGAAAACAGCACAGGACAGAAATTGCACATTCATTTAAAAACACAGAAAACTGTCTGCAAAGTTTGACACATGGCAGATTTGATCATGTGTACACAGCATTTGCAGCCTAACTGTATTGCTGTTACAGAAACATCGCTATCTGCTGATTACTCCTTTGATTCTGTAAACATTAATGGTTATACATTTAATAGCTGTCCTTGGAGTTGTTCACACAGCTGCAACAACCCCACTTTGGTTGCTTTGCAAAGCCAACAACATGGTTGTGTTATGTATAGTGCAAACAGTTTGGCATAAAACATTCTTAAAATACCATATGTCACTTTAGAATGGTTAGTGTACAAATGTGTGACTTACAACATACAGTAGTAATCGCAGCCATTTACAGACCACCGTCTTATCCCATGTCATTTAACATAACACAAGTTACTTGATTGCTGGATCCAATAAGTAACACAATTGCTGTCATGGGAGATTTCAATGAGGACATTTTGAAATAATAGACAATCTGCAAATTTATAATAGACAATGGGTATGTTCAGCTTGTCACACAAACCACAACAGAAAGGCACACTAATTGAACGTGTGTATGTAAAAACACAGTATGAAATAGCGTCAAGTGTTGCCAACATATTTCAGTGATCATGAGGGGATTGCATGTCCTTGTACAATGTACAACTTTACAAAATGACAAGGCAGAATAACTTAAGACTTGTAACAGCTGTAGGTTTAACTCAGAGGCAGAGAGAGGGTTCATATCACTGGATTCTTTATCTCTAGCTGCATTGCAGTGCATCTTTCACTTCTTTCATTTTAGTACTCATGAGGCAATTCGTTAGTAAGAGTATCTTTAGTAGTTACGTATTGACAAAGGACACAAGGAAAGGCTTAATGCTACATGTTGTCTTTATCCCTGTTGTGTTGATGCATAACTGTTGTCTGGTTTTACAATGTTCATTCTGATGTAGAAACAGATGAAAAAACATAGCATGATCGCCAAACACATGGCACGTTCATGGACACATGCCTTCAGCCAATTGATGTAGGTCAGGAATAATGATACCAATATGGTGTTATAAACATTGCACCTGCTGAAGGAAACCATCCAGTTCAAATTCTTTGCGATAAAAGTAATGAGGCAAGAAGTTTTCCTGTTCATCCAATGGGAGGTCCAACTTACCATGATTTGAGAAACACTAGATTGACATTGTCACGGTATTTTAATAACCGTATTATGAACGCAGATGTCAGGTTTGCTCAAAATGTTGAAATATATTTTCTATGCTCAATACATGTGAAGTAGAACAGGTATAATCAAACATTTCTATAGCACTATGTAAAGGGCATAAAAGTAATGCTTCAAATAAGATCTCTGTAGACATATTAAATGACAAATCTTTGAAAAAGTTTTTCCAGTGTGATGAAGGATATAGGTTTTCGCAGCCAATTTGCGGCATACCTGCTTTTTGGACTCCAGTCCAAAAGGATTTGTTTGAGATTGTTACTTGTCAGACAGATTGGTTTGCCCACTTTCTTCTGTTTGTTTTCATTAGCTGATATGAGGTGGGGAAATCTATTGAGTTGCATCAAAATGGTAGGAATGATCCTGTTGAAAATTTGGACTGGGCAGAAAAATGTGATCTTTTGCGAAGCAACCCTGTTACTGCTGCTTGAATGTTTGATTATAGATGCATACTTTTTGAAGGATGTTATATTTTCACCTAGTCAGCCAATTGGTAAAGTGATTATTTCTATCATGTAGAATTTCAACAAAGAGAGAGCCCTCATATACATGCAATTTTCTGGATAGCAGACAGCCCACAAGTTGATAAAGATAGTGATGAGGAGGTGGTTTCATTTGTAGACAAATACATTTCATGTGAACTACCAAATAATGATGACAAACTTCTAGAAATCGTTAACACTTCAAATGCATAGCAAAAAGGCACTCAAAAACATGCAAAAAGCGAGACACTGTGTGCAGTTTTAATTTTCCAAGACCACCAAGTAAATGCACATTTATTTCCAGAGTAAGGAGTAATGATGTTTCATGCAGAGTTTGTGAATGTAGTGCATGTTCATTAGAAAATTTTAAATGATGAGATGAGGTTAGTAAAATCATGTCTAAGGTGAAATCAGCAGTGATTGACAAAACTGCAACGTTTAGTTCAGTGTCTCAGTAGTTAGTGTGGGTATTGACCAACAAAAGTTTGAGTTAGCATTTAATTGCATTGGAAAGAAAACTCAAGTTCTGTTGAAACGCCAACCTCCTGATGTGTGGGCGAATCCATACAACAGGGATTTACTTCAGGCTTGGAATGCTTACATGGACATTCAGTATATAGTAGATGCCTATTCATTGTGTAGTTTTATATATCAAAAGCTGAACGAGAGATGGGTTTATTGCTAAGTCGTGCTCAGCGAGAGGCAACAAGGCAAGATAATACAGATGCTAAGAATGCTTTGAAAAAGTGTGTGTGTGTTAAGCAGTGTATAGGCTAACTAATATGCATTTGAAAGAATGTTCTCGTAAGGTTGAGTTCATTCCCACAGGGGAAAATTCTACCTGTTTGAGCTTACCATAGAATACTTAAGCAAAAAGCACATGCACCTTAGTGAAAATGACATGTCGATGACAAATCATGTGTGGATCATTATAAAGGATGTCTCTTTTTAATGGCATGTGTTTTAGCTATATTCGTATCTGAATATAAAGTTTTGGCCAAAACAGAGAAATCGGCAGATCGAGTTAAGTTAGTGCAGAACTGCTGTCTGTGTTCTTGTTCTTTTCCTAATAAGTCTTTCCCTATGCTAGATTTCCGGAAGATAAACAGCGCTGCCTGCCCCTCCCCCACCTTCAATTAAGAAGGACGCAGCCTGGAGCAATGGCGGAGCGACGAGAACGGACACTGGAGAGATTTCGAAGAAGAATTGAGAGAAGCTCAGGCTGCCAGTTAAATAGATACTGCTCATGTCAGGTCAGTTACAGTTATGTAGTCTACAGTGGAAAAGTTACATTTTCCAAGGGGTGGGACAAAAAGCTGACTGAGTGGGATGTCGCTCTGCTCCTTGATCTTGGTTAAACAGTTAAACTTACCAATACTGACAGCACTCTGTTAAAAAAACACATTGTTCAAACTGACTGAAAGTTTGCCATGTCCACCTTAG
>NTHP01000303.1:1359202-1369211 GCA_003416845.1 Oplegnathus fasciatus
TGTGTGTGTGTATGTGTGTTACTGTGTGTGTGTGTGTGTGTGTTACCCTCTCCGTTGGACTCCATGCGTGACGCTGTGTTGACTGTGTCTCCAAACAGACAGTACCTGGGCATCTTCAGCCCGACCACACCCGCACACACCGGACCTACACACACATTAACACACACAACCAGTAGTTATCTATAGTACTTTATATAAGTATCATCTCACTCACACACACACACACACTGACCGCTGTGTATGCCGATGCGGAGCCGGAGCTGCTGGTTGGCTCGGTGTCGGATCCTGAAGCTCTTGACAGCGTCCAGCAGAGCGAGAGACATCCGGGCCACCTCCCGACCATGGAGCTTACCGTTCCTCACCGGCAGACCGGACACCACCATGTAGGCGTCTCCGATGGTCTCCACCTGGGGGCAGCGCCGAGCCCAACAGGTGAGGTTGTCACACATCATTAAATCTTAAAACATCCACTTTTTAACTTTCAGTATTTGTCTCAGAACTCTGTCACACATGAACTTCTAACAGAACTGACATACCGGGTTACTAGTTACATACTAGTTACATAGTTACTTCTTACATTTTCTATCTTTTTTATGGTCTATAAAATCTGTGGTGCAATTGTTTGATCGTATATACAGTATCTTCTGTTCTTTAACAAACTCTCTGGTAAATCTTGTTCTTCATATGAGAACATGGTCTGTTTAGTACAGAGTTAGGTTAGCTTAGCACAAAGACTGGAAGCTGGGGGAAACTGCTAGCCTAGCTTAGCACAGAGAGTGGGTCAGGGGGAAACTGTGTGTAGTTGAAGTGGTGAGGAATCTTTTACCTTGTAAACATCAAAGTTGTCGATGATGGCATCGAAGCAGGTGTAGAGATCGTTCAACAAGGTCACAACCTGGGTGTAAAAAAACACTCCCACCATCACTTTATGTCATCACAGAAAATACAGTTCTTCCAAAGGTGTGTTAGAACACTGTGTTCTGTTGTAGTGATAACAGGTTACACCACTAGGTGACGCCCTGCTGTTTATAGAGATTCTCCCAGAGTCTGTTTCTTTCAGTGAACGACACATGTGAAAGTAATATTACATACATGTACCTTAAACATGTCAGTCAGTATTCTACTGAGTTCTACTGGGTTCTACTGACCTGCAGTGTGTTCTACTGAGTTCTACTGAGTTCTACAGGGTTCTACTGATCTGCAGTGTGTTCTACTGAGTTCTACCGAGTTCTACAGGGTTCTACTGATCTGCAGTGAGTTCTACTGAGTTCTACAGGGTTCTACTGATCTGCAGTGTGTTCTACTGAGTTCTACTGAGTTCTACAGTGTGCTACTGACCTGCGGTGTTGTTTTACTGGGTTCTACTGAGTTCTACTGATCTGCAGTGTGTTCTACTGAGTTCTACAGGGTTCTACTGACCTGCAGTGTGTTCTACTGAGTTCTACTGAGTTCTACAGGGTTCTACTGACCTGCAGTGTGTTTTACTGAATTCTACTGACCTGCAGTGTGTTCTGCTGAGTTCTAATGGGTTCTACTGACCTGCAGTGTGTTCTACTGAGTTTTACTGAGTTCTACTGGGTTCTACTGACCTGCAGTGTGTTCTACTAAGTTCTACTGACCTGCATTGTTGTTCTACAAGGTTCTACTGACCTGCGGTGTTGTTCTACTGGGTTCTACTGACCTGCAGTGTGTTCTATTGAGTTCTCCAGGGTACTACTGACCTGCAGTGTGTTTTACTGAGTTCTAATGGGTTCTACTGATCTGCAGTGTGTTCTACAGGGTTCTACTGACCTGCAGTGTGTTCTACTGAGTTCTAATGGGTTCTACTGACCTACAGTGTCTGCTACTGAGTTCTAATGGGTTCTACTGACCTGCAGTGTGTTCAACTGAGTTTTACTGAGTTCTACTGATCTGCAGTGTTGTTCTACTGACCTGCGGTGTTGTTCTACTGGGTTCTACTGACCTGCAGTGTGTTCTACTGAGTTCTACTGAGTTCTACAGGCTTCTACTGACCTGCAGTGTGTTCTACTGAGTTCTAATGGGTTCTACTGACCTGCAGTGTGTTTTACTGAGTTCTACTGACCTACAGTGTGTTTTACTGAATTCTACTGACCTGCAGTGTGTTCTGCTGAGTTCTAATGGGTTCTACTGACCTGCAGTGTGTTCTACTGAGTTCTAATGGGTTCTACTGAGTTCCAATGGGTTCTACTGACCTGCAGTGTGTTCAACTGAGTTCTACTGAGTTCTACAGTGTTCTACTGACCTGCAATGTTGTTCTACAGGGTTCTACTGACCTGCGGTGTTGTTCTACTGGTTCTACTGACCTGCAGTGTGTTCTACTGAGTTCTACTGAGTTCTACAGGGTTCTACTGACCTGCTGTGTTGTTCTACTGGGTTCTACTGACCTGCAGTGTGTTCTACTGAGTTCTACTGAGTTCTACTGACCTGCAGTGTGTTCTACTGAGGTCTACAGTGTTCTACTGACCTGCAGTGTGTTCTACTGAGTTCTACAGGGTTCTACTGACCTGCAGTGTGTTCAACTGAGTTCTACTGACCTGCGGTGTTGTTCTACAGGGTTCTACTGACCTGCGGTGTTGTTCTACTGGGTTCTACTGACCTGCAGTGTGTTCTATTGAGTTCTACTGAGTTCTACAGGGTTCTACTGACCTGCGGTGTTGTTCTACTGGGTTCTACTGACCTGCAGCGGCGTGCTCTCAGCAGACAGGGCAGTGAAGCCAATGATGTCACTGAAGTAGATGGTGACGGAGTCGAAAGCTTCAGCCTGAACCGTCTCACCTCGCTTCAACTGCTCCGCTACTGAACTGAAGCACCAACAGACTCATGAGGTAACAGTACTCAACATAATACCATTGTGTAGTATTTGATGCAGTATTACTGCAGTATATTTACTGTGGTAGTATCTGGTAGAGCAGGGCCTCAGCCTTGCGTTTCTCCTCGTGGTATGCCTGAGTTCTCTCCTCCACCAGCTCCTCCAGGTTGTTGGCGTACTGCTCCATACGAGACAGGAGGTTGTCCAGGATGTTTGAACCGTAACCCCTAAACAGACAGGTGGACAGACAGGAGGACAGACAGGTGGACAGACAGGTGAGCAGACAGGAGGACAGACAGGTGGACAGACAGGAGGACACACAGGTGAGCAGACAGGAGGACAGACAGGTGGACAGACAGGTGAGCAGACAGGAGGACAGACAGGTGGACAGACAGGAGGACAGACAGGTGGACAGACAGGTGAGCAGACAGGAGGACAGACAGGTGGACAGACAGGTGAGCAGACAGGAGGACAGACAGGTGAGCAGACAGGAGGACAGACAGGTGAGCAGACAGGAGGACAGACAGGTGGACAGACAGGTGAGCAGACAGGGTGAAACAGTGATTTTCAGGTTTAGTGTCTCCTGAAGTGCAGCTGTTTGTTGTTGATCTCGTGGAAACAGGATTCTAAATGTCCCATAAATTCATATGTATGTAGTTCAGTTAAGCAATAAATTAATAAATCAATAGTTATTCAGATACATATGATCTTAATAAATGTATTGTTATCGACAGCTCGCCCTCTTCAGAGGCACAAAACCACCTCAACACCTAAAGTTATAAGAGCGGTCATTTTCAGACACTGGTTTGTGTCTTCATGTGTTTTATTCAGACAGGCAGCAGTAAAAACTAAAAACTCATACCAACGAAGAAGAGCTCTGATGGAGTTTATAACACAGCCCAACTTAACGTCTCGTTGTTGTCTACTGTGAGACGTTACAGAACAGCACAAGAATCTTTCTTTAATAAATGAATCTGTGTAAATTCATTTTCACTCTCATCATGTCATCATAGTATCATCATAGTATCATCATAGTATCTTCCTAGTATCATTGCAGTATCATCGTAGTATTCTGTTTTATTCTGTTTTATTCTGTTTTAGCAGTTAGAATACACTAAATAATAAATATTAACAGGAAATGACACACAACGTCAATCAAACTGCAACTTTGGAGTGTCACAAATCAAAATGTCTATTTTAATCCAGCTCCTCTATTTCATTTGTACAATGCATTGTGGGAGGATCGTGTCAACCCCCNCCCCCCCCCCACCTGTGTTGTTTCCTCAGCAGGATCTTAATGGTGTTGAAGTCCGGCCTCTCGCTCGGCTCCTCGCTCCAGCAGCGCTGCATCAGGACTCCGAGCTCCGAGCTGTGGCTGTGGAAGCAGAGGGACGGACGGAGAGGGGGGACACCACCCTGAAGCACCACCTGAATTATCTCTGAGGGGGGATGGGAGTGGGGGGGGGGCACAGGGACATCATCTTTAAAAACTACTGTTTACCACACTCATATTTTCATGAAGTTAGGACACTTCTGGAAGGACGTGTTCGATGCTCTTAAAGAACATCCAACGGTCGTCCTTCCTCCTGATCCTCCATCACACAACATCCTGTAATGACCATGTTAATACAATGAGGTTATTTATTCTATTTCATATTAGTAACTATTCACGTCCATTCATCCTTTCTGTTCCCTCCCCAGACGTTCCACACAGAACTCCTCACACTGTATTTCTGCTTTGATGTGCTGATCTGTGATCAGTTCTTTGACTGATGCAGTTTGATGGTCCGGCCTCTCACAGCTGCTGCTCAGCTCATGTTACTCTGCAGCTGCTGACCAGAGATCAGTTTACTCATATCATCCAGCTGTTACAGCAGTTTGACCTCCTTCTTCTCCAGATGTTTGACCCTTCAGGCTGCATCTTATTCTGTTTGTAGTAAAAAACTCCTCAAAATATTTTCTGATCACACTTCCGGACCACTTTGTAGATTTCACATTAATCTTGATGAAAACTGTTAAAACCCACAGTGTCCACTGGAGGGCGCCATCCATCCATCATCCATCATCCATCCATCCATCCATCCATCTACTCGATCAGATCGTTTGGTTGGGACCAAAGAAAAATGATCCATTATTACAGGACTAGAGATCCAAATTGACATTAAGCCACAAGTCACATGGACTAACAGGTAGCTCACTGATTGGACAGGTTTGGTGATGTTGTCCTGCATCATCAGAGCTACTTAAACCTTAATGAGCTTTTGAATTCATGCTCCAATCACATACCTGCTATCAATAATCATGAATGATCAGTTACAAACATGTAACGACATAATGGCTAATAACAGACTGTAATGTAGCTGTAAGCAGATATCATGTTTAAGTATTAAAGTTCAGTATTCTGACTTCTTAAAGTAACTACCAGGAGTTTTAACTGGTTATGAAACAGTCTCAATTTAATACTGATGCCTCTGTATGACCTACATAAGCAAACGAGACCAACAGCAAGAAGGTTGGCTATTTCTATATAGTTATTCTTAATGCCTGTCCCCGGGTCCGATTCCCTGCCAAATCAGACGAAATCATTTACGGCACACAGACTGGAAGAGCCTGTTTACATTTTTCCAGACAAAGTTTTGTCAAGGTTCAGACCAAAGGCAGGATAGGACCCAAATGCAGACAGAGGCAGAGCTGATGCAGACCAAAAGGTGGGTGGAGAGGAGGGACAGGGAGACGGACTGTGACAAGTTTGGCAGTGAGTAACCAGTAAAAAGGAAGCAGGAGGAGATTTTTCTGTAGAGAATTTAATTTTTGACATTATATTTTGTGCTTATGGCTGATACTTGGGCAGGATCAGCAAAACAGAAAAAGAAACAGAAAAACAAAAAAAGCTAAGAGGGACAGTGACAGAGCACGGGCAAAAACACGAGTCACTTCAACAGATGGAGAGAACTGCAGGATTTGAAAGGATTCAAAACTGATCCTGAATTGGCCCTCTTCCTCCTAGACAAGTCTGTAATATGTAGGGCTGGACCCGAATATTCGAATATTCGATTATTCATTTGTTGGGTAGGTATTCGATTTTCTTTTTTTTTTAAGGCGTGTCGATTGATTCACAACATCAACTCTTGCATTGAGTAAGATGTGTTACCGGCCAAGCCTTCCCCTTTAAGGAAGGTGGCCTTGTGGGTGACGTATGCATGTGACGTAGTCTGGCAGGTTTGTTTTGGTAAGTGAGTCTTACTTGTATGCAGCAGACACCGTAAAGCTTCCAGGGGTTGTTCAGTTACAGTAGTCAGCAGAAAGTGTCCAGATAAGCTCAGGTTCAAGTAAAGCAGTTGTGTAAAGGACCATGTATTGTGTTGCTGCACCGAGTGAGTAAAGCAGCTGTTTTATGCAACGTTACCACGACGTCTCCCGACTGTTCTTCAAAGCAAAGTTTGCCTGGGCTACAGAGGCTGGTTACCAGCTAACTGATGAGCCAGGCTAAAGAAACCAGAGGTCTCCCAACTACGGTTCGGAGGACCAAAGCTGGAAAGGTAACACATGCAAGAAAACATTCCACCTTTTGCCGGTAGCTGCCGGTAGCCTTCGAGCGAATTAAATGACTGGATTTTTTCTCCAGTCTACAGCTCGCTAACGTGAACTAGTAAAGATGAAAAGGCAGCAAAACATCCTTTCATTTTTTGGAACAGATAAAAAGGCAAAAGTTTACGATGATGTAGTTACAGTGGTTGCGTAACCTTCAAAACAAACCACAACTGTGTGCGTGTGCATGCATCCCCACCCCTACTCCCCCCTGTCAAGGCTTTGAATATTTGCCGGAATTTCTCTCCGACGCTTCGAAGCCCCAAAAAAGGTATTCGGGACAGCCCTACCTATTATAAAATAAATTCTTAAGTCAAGAAGGCAAATTGTGTTTCAGCTCCTGTCTGTCCCAAATAAGAAATGAAAAAAGGAATTTGCAAAAACCAAAATTGGACCGTTTTTTGATTTTGGTTTTCTTGTTTTTCGTTTGGAAACAAAAAATGAACAGACCACGTGATTTCGTTTTTTGTTTTTTGTTCTGAAAACAACAGATTTACAGGTATTTTCGTTTTGAAATTACAAATGAATTACGGATTATCCGATGATACCCAGACCTGGAGGCCCTATCATCACGGCAGGAGAGCCCAAGTGAAGGTCAGAGAGAGGATCAAGAGGGCCTGGACATTTAAACACTTTCTTCCATCGGTCATTATGGGGAATGTGAGGTCTCTCACCAACAAGACAGATGAGCTAACAGCTTTGGTGAACATTCAGCATGCCTACAGAGAGTGCAGTTTGCTCTGCTACACGGAGACATGGCTGAATAGGAATATACCGGACAGTCTGCTTGAACTAGCCAGCTTCATGCTAGTACGAGTGGACAGAGGAAAACAGAGCGGTAAGAAGAGAGGAGGAGGTCTTTGCTATGTTTGTTAACTCTAAGTGGTGTAATCCCGGACATGTTACTGTGTATTTGCACTCCTGATATTGAACTCATGGTGGTAGGACTGAGACCGCGGGAGTTCTCACACTTCATTGTTGTTACTGTTTACATCCCACCACCTGCTGCTGCGGTGAGCGCGAGTGACATCATCCACTCAGTCATCACGGGACTTCAAACACAACATCCCAGCACCCTCATATTGATCAGTGGGGATTTTAATCATGTCACCCTCTCTTCTGTCCTGACAAACAGTATGTAAAATGTGCAACAAGAGAGAATAAAATCCTGGACCTCTTATATACCAACATGAAGGGGGCATTCAGCTCCTCTTCCGTGCCCCACTCAGAGAATCAGACCACAACCTGATACACCTTGTAGCCACCTACAGGCCACTGGTGAAATAACAGGCGGCCAGTACAAGGACTGTGAAGGTCTGGTCTAAGGACACCAAGGAGACCCTCCAGGAGTGTTACAGTGTCACAGATTGGGAACTGTTCCAGGAAGACTATGGGATGACATTGAGGGGCTCTATCATTGCATCACAGACTACATCCGTTTCTGTGAGGACACCATCGTCCCATCCAACAAGATTTGCTGCTTCTCCAACAATAAACTGTGGATTAACAAGGAGATAAAAAACCTTCTCAACAGGAAGAAGAGGGTTTTCATGGTCAAGGATCGAGAGGAACTCAGGGCTGTCCAAAAGGAGTTAAAGAGGAAACTGAGAGAGGCCAAGAACACCTACAGGGAGAAGATGGACGCCAAAATGGGACAGAACAGTACAAAGGAAGTGTGGAATGGGATGAAATGGATGACAGGCTGCAGAAAGCCTGAGTGGAGTTCAGGGGACCCAGAATTTGCTACTGAGCTGATCCTATAGGTTCGACACAACCCCACCCCTGTGTGCTCAGACGGGGTATCTGGGTCCCCACCCACCATCACTGCCCCCATTCACACCTCTGCTGGAGACTCTGCTCTCCTCCCCACCAAGGACATGGCCACCTCCCCCTCTGTCAGTACACCTGTAACTTAAGAGGACAGCCCTTCATCACCCTCCAGCTCTCCCCTACCCAACACCAACTTGTCAATGGATGGCGGTGCACCGCAACCCCCATCCCCCTACATGACATGTCAACCACTGCTGGACTTCCAATCACTGCATCCCACACCATCTCCCAGTCCTACTCTTACTCCCAGCTAGGTAGAAAGGGAGCTCTCCAGACTCTGTACCAATAAAGCCAGTGGGCCAGACAACATCAGTCCCAGGGTACTGAAAGCGTGTGCTGGGCAGCTTACAGGAGTCTTCCAGCACCTCTTCAATCTTTCCTTGAGGTTGAGGAAGGTGCCTAAACTATGGAAGACCTCCTGCATCGTTCCGGTGCCAAAGAAAGGACGTCCCAGCGTTCTCAACAACTACAGACCTGTGGCAAGCAGGGAAGCACCGTGAGAGTCGTGTTCTTTGACTTCTCCAGTGCTTTCAACACCATCCAGCCCTGCCTTCTCAGGGATAAGCTTCTGGCGTTGTATCTGCACCGCGACACTGCATCCTGGATTATGGACTACCTTACTGGATGGCCACAGTACGTCAGTGGATGGCTGTGCCTCTGAGGTTGTGATCAGCAACACCGGTGCATCTCAAGGAACTGTTCTGGCGCCATTCCTCTTCATTCTCTACACCTCAGACTTCCGCTTCATCTCTGGTTCCTGCCACCTCCAAAAGTTTTCTGATGACTCATCCATTGTTCGATGCATCAACAAAGACAATGAGGATGAGTACAGAGGACTGATAGAGAGCTTCATCACATGGTGCGACAACAATCACCAGAAGTTCAATATCAGCAAGACCAAAGAGCTGGTTGTGGATTGCCAGATTAACAGGAGACCCCCTGTCCCTGTTACCGTACAGGGAGAGGAAGTGGAGAGAGTGGACTCATACAAGTATCTTGGGGTCCAAATCAATAAAAAACTGGACTGGTCTCACAACACTGACGCCCTCTTCAGGAAGGGACAGAGCAGACTGTTCTTCCTGAGGAGACTCAGATCCTTCAGTGTGTGCAACAGGCTCCTGATACACTTATACTATACTATGTTATATTGCTGCACTATGCTATATAATATGTTATACTATATCACTTAATTTCACCTCATACTATATTACTGTATTATATTATACTGTATCATGTTTACATCACATCAACCTGCTTCATATTCTATATTATACTTCTATTACATTTCTACATTAATACAGACAACCAGGTTCCATTATTACTTAATCACATCATACATTAGTCTGGTGTTTGCTGTTTACATGTTGATTCTGCTTCATCACACCACTGTCACTTTAACCTGTAATCTTGTCTCCAAATGTTCGTGTATAGTTTCTATTTTGTATTCTTTTTTATTCTAGTTTTTAAATACCTTTATTATTACTTCTTGCACCACTGCACAACTTTTAGTCTGCATACTGATTTTCTGAGTTTACTGTATTTCATTTTCTCACTTTGCTGTGAACTCACTACAGACTGAAAACCTGCTCAGAGTTCTGGTCCAGTCTGGACTTTATATTTCACTGTGTGACGCTGTTCTGAGAGCAGAGAAAATATATTCGAGGCAGCAGAAAGTGAAGATGTTTGTTTCAGATGTGACAGAGAAACATACAGCAGTGTGTGTGTGTGTGTGTGTGTGTGTGTGTGTGTGTGTGTGTGTGT
>NTHP01000304.1:5567-42304 GCA_003416845.1 Oplegnathus fasciatus
AAAAAAAAAAAAAACTACAAAAACTACACATTAAAACAATTGCAACTGTCAGATATCATACTTAAAATCATTAAAAATGTCCATATGTTCAGGAAGTTTTGTAATTTATTCCATGTGGAAAAAGGTTTTCTCACAGAAGCACACTGCACATGGATTTTGACAGTGGGGATGTGAGCAAATATGATGAAAAACATGATGAAAGCTAAATAAAACCCTTGTAAATAAGGGAGTATCCAGTGGGTTTATCTGTGGACTGTTATTTGTGAAGAGCAGGTATTACATCTGAAGGTACACCTTAAGCAGAATCCAGCATATGCAGCAAAAAGACATCATAATCAAATAAAACATGGCAGTTTCCTGGCATATACGGACAAAGAAAACCTGTTTCTATAACAAGTCATTCAGTGATACGAGCTAATGGTAGGTAAAATCAATTAATGATCAATAAGGAGAAGTAGACAACACAGCAATTTAGATAAGCTGTAAATGATTATTCAGTCACTGATAACTTTAGAGATCAGGAAACTCAAAACACTGAGCTCTGCAATATGCAGCTGCATAGTAGACATTTGTGTTTTATCAGTCAGCAGGTAAATACTGTACCTGCGTGCACTGAAACACAAATTTGTTTTAGAAATCTGCGTGTGATAAATAGATAATTAGCCTGAGATGTTTCTTTTTTGTACACATCCAGCTTTTGTTTCAACTGTGACATTTTAAATCAGATTTAATTCAGTAATTTATGCTTTGGATTGTGTAGGCTGATCTTTTATTTTTTCATTTGCGGCAGTTTTAACAGAAGTTCTGAAGTTTAAAAGCAAAGAGACAGCAGTTCTCAATGGAGTGCAAAACATTTCTGCTATTCATAAATGCACTACATAGTTTAGAGACAATCATCAATCAAAATTGGCTGGGCTGGGAAAAAAATATTCCCCAAATGGAACCAAATGTTTGCACCCTAGAGCCCTGTAGACGACAGGCAGTGAGATAGTGAGTCAAGTGAAGAAAGAGTGCTCAAGTGGTGCAGACACTGCCATCGTAGTAGTAAACACTACTGCAACCACAAGTGCATTGCTGTACTCCTTTATCATGACTCTTGAGCTCTTGGGCTTAACATTCCTTCACGGGTTGGTGCCACATCTTGTGAGATTACAGAGAAACAAGGTGCTTTACATCACTTAGCTATCATAAACTCTATCAGTCAGCGACACTGTGAGCTTCTGAGTGTGTATATGAAAGAGAGGGAGAGGCAAGGAGCAAAACAGAAAACACTGCTGTACTAGGAGGGTGGGTGGCACTGGAGTAAACAACAATAAATCATAAGCCGATTTTTCTCAAACCTCCCGTTTTTATGCCTGGACTTTAAGTTCCCTAAATGCTCCACAAAACAATGCCCAGAATGGAGATGGTCTCACAAAAACAGGGCATTCCACGGCTCACTTGATTATTCCCACTTCCTGCTCGCAGAGACGCTCCCAACAAAAAGGAATCAACAAGAAAAACACGGGCGTCGACAAGTCAGACTGGCCCGAACCTAGACGCTGACTGGGTGCCTGAGTTGCCCCACAGAAAAAACAAACCAGGGCTCTGTGAAGCAGCGCTGCCACCAGGACTAGCCCAGACAGAAAGTCAATCAGAACAGCCCACCTGTTTCAAAACGCATATAAAAGCAGAGCGGCTCTGTTTTGGTAGCTGTCGTGTAGATAAAGTGGTTGCTGGTTAAATTCAAATCTAGCAGGAATATACTACTGTAAAAATTTAATTGGATGGAGATAAGAGCTGAAGGTGAGGGACCCATCCAAAGCCACTGGTACAGAAAGTGCTGGGCTGAGGATGTAAGGGCTATCAGGTTTCAGAGTGATAGAGGCCTTCAATGACTGTGTGTGGCCAGCAGATAAAGGGCAGCATTTGTTTGTGGTTGGTTTTACTGCCATCCCGGGCGACCTTTTCCCCCCACAGGGACATCAGCACCCTGACAGATTAGCCTCAAAGGACCATTTGTGTGACTGAGAGTGGAGTTCCTGAGCTCCTGTATGATGAAAAGGTTCAGAAGCAGCATCCTATCCCAAAGAAATGTCACTGCTGAATTTAACCACTTCAAACTTCACACGCTCATCAGCAGCGGCCTCTTTTGAGTCTGTGGCCTAAACATAACCTGTTGAAAATGTGCGAATGCCACAGACAGTTTACTCAAGCAGAACAAACATCTAGCACAAGATGACATCAAACTGTACTGCTAACAGGACGGGAAATAACCAACCTCGCACTCAGCAATTACAACTGGCTGACAAGTTTGTCTGTGTTTACTAAGCCTTATTGACAGCTAGCAAATATTACTGTATTTCCTCTTCCCTCAGGACAGAACCTATGGGGTACTGTGTAGCTCTGATTACAAAGATGTGTAGGAGGTTTGAGATTTGGTTTTCATATTTAAAGTTAAGTCTTTATGCTAAAAGCCTAGGAGGCATTTATTAATTAAAAAAATCCCCAAAGCAGTTCGAAAATTATTTTGTGCTAAAAGAAAATGATGTAGAGCTAAAATGATGAGTCAATTATTTGACTAGTCAATTGACCACAATTGAATCAGTTTTATTTATAATATTTATAACTATTTCTTATATTTTCCCAGGCAAAAATACCAAGCATTTCCTTATTCCAGTTGTAAGGATGTCTACTTTTCTGTCTTATAGCATAGTAAATTGGATATTTTGGGGGTTTGGACTGTTGGTCGGACAAAAATACATTGGACTGGTAATGAGGGCTATTTTATGACATTTAATTGAACTAACAATTAATCTACATCATGATCTAAATATTGGTTGTAGCCCCAAAATTTAAGACTTAAGCCAAAGCAGGTTTTTCTCCCCTAAAAAGGTGGAAAACTCTCTGCCCATCTGACACAATAAAGTTTACTTCTTGCTTTGCATTTTAATTCATGAGTGTTTATAATAGGGATCCAGTGTGCTACTCCCTGCTCCTGGATAGAGGCAGGCCTATGCCCTTCACCTCTGAGGTTTCTAAACACTGGCTGCTGAGAGGATGAAATCAACACATAAATACAGTGGGACCAAAAAAAAAACAAAAAAAAGAGAGAGAGAAAATGGCGTCACCTTGCACATCTTGTCTGTGTGTACTTAATGCCTGTAGCCAACAGAGCTCCCGTCCTATCACAGTGCTCCAGCAGGACATGCAGCCCAGCCACAGACTCTCCCCTATCGCAAACAGCTGCCACCACCACCACAGCCATCAATTATTCACCGGAGCTTTGCCTCCCTGTTTACCTTTGAGGTTGGCAACCAAGGCCGGAGTGCATGGGAGAGTGGCGGGGAACAGCAGCATGAGTGTACAGACCAATGTTAGGTCCAAATCACACCGCCGAAATAAAAGCAGGGAGTCATTGGACGCATGTCATGTGACAGCCCAAGCCTGAACAGGAAATGCTACTGTGCTGAAAGTCAACAGGACCACACAGGGTGGAACCAACAACACTATAATAAGGGCACTGTGAGCTGTAGAGCAGCGTTTCTCTACCTCAAGTAGGCTTGAAACCAATTATTATTTCCAATATCGATTAATCTGCCAACTTTTATTTGTAATTGCCAATTTATTCTGGAAAATGTCAACAAATAGTGAAACATGTGGTCAAAAGTTCTCCAGCTGAGTGCCCAAGCTGTTCAAAATGCTTGTTGTGTCCAATAAATAGTCCAGAATCTCAAAAAGGTATTAAATTTACAATGATATGAAAAAGAGAAAAGCAGCAAATCTTCACATTCGAGCAGCTGGAATCAGCAAATATTTGGCATTTTGTTTTTCACAAATTACTTGAAACTATAATAGATTACCAAAACTGTTGTTGATTTACTGTAGGTTGGCCGCATCACCAGGAGTAAAAAAAACAAACAAACAAATGATGCATTTCAGGGGCACTGACATAGAGGAATAAGTCAGTGGCATGAACAGATGCAGCGCAGCATGTCCACATGCACCTTGCAACAACTGGTGTGCAAGTTTACATCAAAAATACTAGAGTTAGCTGTCTCTATGCATGCCTTATAGCAGCGAAGTGTTTTGCACAGGCTTGACATTTTCCAGTTAACATTGCTGCCAGTTCCCAGGTAGAATGCCTGATTTCTCAAAGTGAGGGAGGGAAGGAGGGAGGGTGTGTATGTGCCTGTCGGATAGAGCAAAGCAGAAGATCCATCTACACCATGCAGAAGTCTCCAGGGGACCGGCTGTTAGCTCTGAGACCACTTCTCTGACTGCGTCTTTCCCACCTGACACAGCGTGTCAGCCCAGACTCTGGTGTTCATGGATGGATGGATGGCCCCAACACCAAGAGTCCCAGAGGGCCACGGATCAGTGGAGCTCAGCTCAGCTCCCTGATCGCTTCCTCCAGTGTAGGTGCCAGAGCCCCCCCCTTCTCCTGTTAATCCATCTCCGGTATAAAACGCACCCCCCACTACCACTACATACTCACTCTCTCACACACACATACACCTCCCATTACCCCTCTGTCCCACCAGATTGGGGGAGGGGGGCAGGCAGGATGTGAGACCAGCTGGTCATCAGCTCAGACAAAGAAACCTGCTGAATGTGCTCTTGCATCAAAAAGAAGCTCAGATCTCTCACATTGCTGTTTCTTCATGGCCTCACCAGCTCTGGATCTCTTTCACTTTCCAGGCACTGATGCAGCCTGGTCCTGTAGGGGGGGGGGCGGGGCTGATTACAAAAGTTTTTTAAAAACCTCTACTTCTGTTTTTTTCTCACAGATGTAGTCCTCTACAATCAGTGTGGGGGTAGGGTCACGTACAGCCACAAACTGACGAAATCTAACAAAACATTCACACCACAAATCATACTTTAGATCCACGTACACTTTGTGAACAATAGTGGGTCTAGCTTCAGCATGCTTTACCAAAGCAGGAAAGAAGAGTGAGAAAGAGCTGAGCCAGAGGAACGATGTGGTTTTGCCGCAGAGAGGCCGTTGGCAGGTGTAATTTATCTTTGGTCCTAGCCTAGTTCAGCCAGTCGCTGGGGAGAGACAAACCAGGGCTCTCCTGTAGAGTTAACTGGAAACTCGGGGAGGGGAGACGGATTGCAGCACTCAATAATACACTGTAAGGACACAGTGTGAAGTGTACATGTCCTTGATTTTTTAAACCAAACTTCTCTCAGTGAGCAACAAACTCTTGGCTTTAAAGCCCAACCAGGCTGCATTTCTCTCACACCTTAATTAGGAATTATACAGTAGATGGGTGGAGCACCATTCATCCTCAATTAGACTGACATTTTTCAATCTTCCTTAAGACAGTAATAAAGACTTATAAAACAAAGACACATACAATAAAAACACTTGACTATTCAAACTTGGGTAAACAATGGTAGACCAATTCACATTCAGCAAGAGCTGAGTGAAGGGGCCTAATCTGGGTTTCTCTTGACCCGAGGCGGAACACACAGGGACTCAAGAGAAAAGCTGATTTTTATCAGTGCATTTATGTGCTGAAAAGAGACCCAAATGGCAGAAAAGCAGATCCCAGAGGAAGCGTACACTGAGACGCACTGGCTTGTATGAAGAAGGGGGGCGGTCAAAACTGTGATGCTGAGGGGCATTTTCACGGCCGGGTGAAGCCCTAATCTGCCCTTTAGCCACAGATCTGTTAGCACACACACAGAGAGGGCACTGGTGACAGCTGAGGATTAAAAAGATTGCATAGTCATCCTTCCTATTTATCATGCACATATACTTCCCCTTTACTCAAACAACAAAATATCTACACATCTCATTTTCCCTTTTCGGACAAAATCTGACCTCCAATTAGTAGTGTAACTGTAAGGACAGGGAAAGAACAATTGGTCAAAGACATGATCGCTGATAGCAGTTATAGATTTCCTCACACCGCTGTTATTGGATGCAACAGTTCTAATATTGCTGGTTGTGTCAAGTGTTGAGGCAGGAAAACTTTACTGTGACATATCAAGTGTACCTGGAAGGTCCTATTAGGTAATAATACTGGGAGCGACATACATAAAACCTGTTTCGCAAAGTCTGATCAGGACACACCCATCAAGGATGTGTTCCCTATTTCAACAATGAAAAAGCCAAGAGAAGGACAAGTAGATAAAGTCAGTAGTGTGCGTGTTAGAGCCGCAGTTTGGGCTGTTGCCTACTGCACCTGCAGCTCACCTGGTTCCTCCAAATAGGGAACCCCCTTGTGCGTTTCAGCAGGTGTAACTGACCTACAACAAATCTTAAAAGTGATCATTTGAGTCATGATATGCTTGCAGACTTAATGTACGCCTGGTCAGGGGCAGCGCAAGTGCACAAAAGAAACACAAAGAGCCATGACATTGGATATGAGGGGGGGGCAGCAATCAGACTCGTGAATGGACTTCTTTGTAACCTGTCATGGGACTTGAGAATGGCTAAAAAGATAATTCCCTCTTCCTCAACATGATCTTTGAGGCAGGGCTCGTTTGTCAAAGCAGCAAAAATAAATGCGGATCGCGTTAGTGCAAACTTCCCGGCTGAAAACACAGAACAAGTATAGGAAAACGTGGATTGTGTGGCATGTACTTTTAACCACCGACAGAAAAACTTAAACTTAATGTAAGAAACAGAGGTCTGCCAATTTATATGAATTGAAAAAAAAGAAATGATCAATGATTTCTCCATTTCTGCTCTGGAGTTTTTATGATCAACAAGGCTCTTTTATAGTTATAGGCTACTACATTAAAACTCACAAAGTAAATTTCCTAATAGTTAAACGAAAGACCCATTACAGACTATCTGGGATTAGTTTTTGTGCAATGAGAAAACAGAGCTGCGACACAGCATTAAGAGCTAAGGATGTATGGGCATGAGGGGAATTCCTGACCAGCTGCCTACTTAACAGGTTCTCTGAACTCATTCCACACAGATAAGTCATACTTTGTGCTACTACTTAATGTAGTATAATGACTGCCTGGATAAGATCTTGCCCTAAAATCAGACAAAAACAGAAAACCAGTCATTCTAAATTTCTTTTTTTACAAACCTAAAATGTTCTTGATGTGGCAAATGGAGACATCATTACCGCAGAGAGCATAATCTAAGATTGGTGGGCCGCGCGGTGGGGGTGAGTCACAGCAAACTTAAGAAACTGTCAGGACATCTAAATCTCCATCTGTTCACCATGTTAAACCCCTACCAATACGATCTAGACCTATCCACCTTCAGCAGCACCACACTAAACACCTCTACACATCACAGTTGCTTTGTTGTTCATTATTAATTCAAAGCGAGTTACCAGTTTCCTGTGTTTAAAACAGTTTAATGGCCGTATTGATTGTCATATTTTAATTGTTTCAAAATGTTACTACACATATAAATTCACCTGACTGAAACTAACCCTGCTTGACGGGTCTGTATGCTTGTCCTGGGACAGTCTGCAGCCCACCCTTTAAAAGAAGTGACAGTTTGTGAAGGTGTCACCTCTGGGCCGATAATTCTCCATCTATGCCATATGTTGTACATGGTGGTGCAGCCAATAAGCATGCCACAATTCGCCCATACTGTTTGTGTTGAAAGGTGGGCTCATTCACAGACGCATGGGATGCACTGATGAGCAAAAATGAGCCGAGATGTTAGACTGACATCTAAAAATAGACTTACAAGTAAGTCCACAGACTCATCTCTGACTTGAATACAGAGTGACAGGGAAGGAGCACACAAATGCATAAAAGCATTCAGACTCTTACTCACTTATGAGCTCATTATGGTAATGCCATTCCTCATACAGTCAGTGCCCTTGTTCCCAACCCTGTATGGGCCTGACCTCTCACACTGCTCCCTCGCTGAAGCCCCGCTGGCTCTGAGGACCAGAGAGGGCCCGTATGCTTTGTGTCTGCACGCTACGCATTCACCGCGACCACACGAGACATTCTGTCATCACACATTTATGTCTCCTGGTTGAAGCCAGCACCACACGGAGAGACTGTAGTGGTTAGCTGCCTGTATCCGTCACTCAGTATTTCAGGGGCCGTGCACCAGGCATACTGTGGATATCTGACAGGTATGAACTAAGTGGAGGAAACCGTCTGCAGGTGAGCCTCATCAGGCAAAGCAGGCCTCAGTTTTTGTGCCAAGAAAAGACCCTAACTACACTGAAGACGTGTTAAATATTCAGCAACTACTGTATGTGTGCCTTTGAGTAGCTCTCTGTCCATCTGTGCCAAAACAGTGAAGGCAAGAGCCAAGTTTGTGTCCCCAGAGTAGTTATGCACAAGGCCATCTTTTATCTAACTAACTCAGAGGGGGATGATCTAAAATAAGTACTCTTATGTGGAAAAACTAACACACGTCAAAGCAAAGGGGTTGTTCAAAAACACAAAACACATCCCTAGCTGGAAGATTAATAAAAAATGTTCTATTGTTTATGATTCCCAGAAGGTAACAGGCAGTCCTGAGTCAGCACTTCAGCCTGTGTTGGCCTTGACTTGTTAACAATCTTCATTAGTGAGTGTGCCACTTTTCCCTTTCACCACTAAACTAAAGCCATGAAACGTGAGAGACTAACAATGTCTACTACTGACCAGTCTATTCATACAAACTCCCTGCTCCATCACAATCACAGCCAAGGCCTTGTACTAATAATGAACAATGCCTTGAACAGAATGAAACAAGGAGAAAGTCGAGCAAGCGAGTGCTTTGTTCCGCAGCTCTGGAGACCTATAGGGAAAACAGACCAACAACAATTCTGCTCCCCTTAAAATAAACTCTTTGGCCGTGCAAAGACAACTTTTGTCATATTTCAAATAGTGGTAGTGTGGGTAGGGGCAGCCTTGCAATTCATTCCACGCATGCCTTCCCACACTGCATCCAATCCGCCTGGCCACTGATGCCATTACTACAGGCAACAGCGTTGTGTGCCAGCTGTTTTGGTCAGGGTTAGTCCCTCTGAACATGCAGCACAAGCAGCCGGAGAACCCTCAAAACATCTCATCACTCTGGTCCATTTATCTTCACTTTATTTTCTATCACACAACATAATTAAGGCTCTGCTGGTCTTGGAAATACACCATCATGCAGAGATGTACAGCATTACCTAGTTGTAACATTGTGACTCAACTTTGGAGCTGATTTTGGCATTGTTAGACACTGCTCAAATGCGGTTATCAAAACAAATGCACTCTGTAATGCGTAGTTGAAACAGGCTTTCATTATTTAATGCTGTTACAACACTGCAGGGCAGCGTGACCAAACCCATTTCCAAGGAGGCAAGGAAGGAGGTAACCTGTGCTGAGAAGGAAGTACCTGAGCAGGTGATATCATGCAAGCTATTTTACTGCTTATGTCACCTGGCACTGACCTTTACTTTTCAAATAGGTCAATTAAACGTCAACTATGTGCAAGTGTGTAGTGGTGCAGGGTGAATTTGGCATAGTTAAACCCAGAAAACCATCCACATACAGCCACTGAAATCAGGGGAATAATACACATTGTTGATTGACATAGAGGGGGCATTCTTGGTGTGTGAACCCTGCATACCTTTGGTAGCTCTTTGAGTTGGTTGGCATCGAGGAGAAGCTCTTCCAGGCTGCGACTGTAGCGGAATACCTCATCAGGGACAGTCTGCAAGCTGCAATGCCGCTTGTCCACCGACTCGACGTGGCGGTTGCAGCGCCACAGGGGGATACACTTCAGCATGTCCGGCCGCCGTGGGGGATTTGGTTGCCGGTGCTACTGATATCTCCGCATCGGAGGGTGAAGGTCGGTGGGAGAGAGGGTATTTTGCAGGAGTGGGCTCACTCAATGTCAAATCACTTACTGTGTTCCCACGACGATCCTGAACAGGAGGCCGAAATCCACTTAGAGACACAAAAATAATCCCTTCGATCTGTTAGCGATATTCCCAGTTTCAGTTCGGCTGGTGTTCAGGGATTGTCAGCTTCGCCCTCGCCGTCATCCACCCCGGAATTACAATTAACATAAACAAAACTGAGAACTCCCACTCGGCTGAAATGTTGCCTCACTTCTTGCACTCACTTCTTCACAGACACGGAGTAACGTTAGCTTGTTTTGCTACCGCCACCATCCCTGTATGAGACCGAAGCTCCGCCGCGGCTAGCTGAAAAACATGCAGCCAACGACCCAGCTATGCGGAGACGTTGCTTGAAGTATCCTCGGCATGAGTGGCGGCTGCTAACACAACCACTTGACTTATGTTACGGTTAAATTACCACCACAAAACAGCTAACATTACCCACGGAGAGAGTCAGCAGAGATTAACCAGAGTATGGCTGCGCAAGGATGTCCCCGTCCTCACCGGCTGTGTTGTTAGCACGCTAGCTACCGTTAGCTGACTGAACGCCTTTGTGCCTAGCTGCCGTTAGCTAACACTAGTATAACGAAAGCTACGGAAACACCTCAACCGACCAGTTGTGTTTAGTAGCAACATCCCAAAAGACGTCAAAAAAACTGAGCCAAGTGACTGTAGTTTTAACGCGACGTAGAGACTACCAGCAGCGAGAGCAGGAGCTTCAGCAACAGCCGCGCATCCCTCCCCTTGCTGAGCCGAGGCAGGCCGGTTTGGCGTGTGGGGGGCTGGGCTAGGTTTGAGCTGGAGCCTCGCGCCTCTGTGGCACAGGCCACACGTTACTTTATAGCTCCACCTAGCGGCGGATACCAGTTAGCTCCAACTACCACTAAAGCCTTTTCAAATCTCATGCTAGTAAGTTACTTTAAATATTCTTAGCAAGCTGGGAAAATTATTATTAAATAGTCATAAATTACTAACATAAGTTTGATTCCTTGAGCAAACTGCCCTGCTCATTAAATCAACCATTCTTGCTGCATCATCCAAAATAACAGGACTTTTCCTGTCATGTGCCATGCCTGTAGTCTGTGCACAAGTGAGTTACATAACAGAAATGTAAGCAGCCTTTAGAAAATGTTTCCCACGCCCAGTGTCCTTGAGCACAGAAGTGAACAAAACCATGCATCTAGGCCATATGATTTCAGTGACTTTGATCATTGCTTTACTGTTTAATGACATGTTAAGCAATCATGTTTCTCATCAGGGTGATACAATAAATTTGTCAAACATCCACTTACAAGGTATTCTCCCTTTAGCTCACCGTTTGGTTGTAAGTAGATGACACACACTTTAATTATGGAGCTATTGCAGAGATGCACAGCTAAAAAGAAAAAATACTTTGCAAAGTGCAGTGCAAAATAATTAAGGATGCATCTGCCACAAGTGAAGCAGTTTACAAAACTGGCAACATACAGTAAGGCCTCAACAATGATCATAAAGTCAAAATACCTCTGCTCAAAGTCTGAAAGGTTATTATACTGTAAAGGTGTTTGATAAGTTGTTCACCCCCTGTACAAACATAACTAAGGTAGTAGCATTTAAGAATAACCAATACAATACTGGACAACAAATGCTCTTAGTACATGTTTTTAGTTGTGAATAAAATGTTATGTTCTACAACCAGAACACAGAAGCGTGTTTACAGATACATACAAATCAAAAGGATTCTTCATTTACAACCAGTCATAAAAAATTGCATCACACTTTTTGTGGACAAACAATAACCTTTAATTGTAGAAAGAAAGTGTTTACATGTCCTGGCAACTTCATGAAAGGAAAAGGAANAAAAAAAACCCAAAGGAGTCTTCACAGATCACAAAGCAAAATCTGACACGTAAATATTTTGAATGAATTCCCCCAATGGGGTGTTTAACATTAATATCAACAGCAATTTAAAAAAAGAAAATAAAAACATAATTACAAGTTTCAGAGGCCTGCATCTCTAGCTGCAGTGACTGAAATGAGTGGGTGACAGGTATGGGGATGGGTGCTGGTGAACCATTTCAGACACTTTATGCAGAGAGGTCACTGCTGTTGAAACGGTCTTGGTCATACACCTCCGCCACAACTTTGCGACCTCCGAACCAGCGGTCATTGAGGGCCTGGATGGCTTTGTTCATCTCTGAGGCCATGGAAAACTCTACAAAGATTTTGACAATGATATCTGCATCCTCCTCTTCTCCTTGCTTTTCCTGGTATATGATGACTCTGTTTACGGAGCCAAACTTCCCACACTCTTCTGTCACCTCGCCCTCCAGGTCGTCGTCAATGTCTTCTGGTCCAACCATATTTCGAAGCACCATCACCGTGGACTGGAGAAGAGCAAGGCAAGAATTTAGTTGAATTTAGAGTAAAGAATAATTTTGATAAATCAAATAACTTTTCTTTTAGGCCCTCTCTTTCCCAAATCTCACCTCTGATTTTCTAAGCAGTTTCTGCATCACCATATGTCTGGCACTGCTGCCTGAAATGCTCATATGCTCTTGGTCACTCAACATCTCCTGCCCTGTACCATCCTGCAACATCTCCTCTTTCTCTTCTTTCCTCTCTTGTTGGTTGGAGCCACCAGCTTGATTAGACAAGACCGGCGGTGACGCGAGCACAGGGTTCACAAGACCAACCTGGGGAAGCACTGGTATGGGAGGACGTACTGGAGTCACACCTTGTAGAAAAAGGCAGACATGCAGTCAGTGACATCAAATGTGCAAATACACAATAAATCAACAAACGAAACAACCTTTGTCAAGTTATTACTTACAGAGCATGTGACAATTTGAGCTGATAATCAACCACACTCATTGTGGGTCGAGTCAAATTAAATATTGATCCTGTTAATCAAATATTTGACAACGGCTTGCAATTTGATACCAACTTAAAGAGTCATTTAACCATTACAGTAGGCTAAGATAAACACTTCCTGTAAGATTTCATCTCCTTCAATGATTTGCCCAAGACTACTAAAATTGTAAGCAGTATCAAGTCATCTGGGCTGCTGTACCAAATGGCAAGATACTGTATTTGTGACCCATACAAATGTAGTTCCTCATTTAGCAATTTGTACTGCAGAAATCAGCAACAGTTTCACAATGCTTTCTTCAAATATCACCCATTTTCTCATGTTTTAGGGACTTAACTCTCATAGCTTAATGCTTCCACAAAAGAGGTTGTTTACACCCAGTCCTGATTTTCACTCTAGACTTCCATGACCCTTTGGTAACATTTGGTGGACAGATCAAATCATTATAGAAGTCCAAACATTGTGAGGATTATGACTGACTCCGCTTTTAACTCAAATTAAGCCACCTAAATTCTGGAATATCTGGCCAAGGTATAGTGAGGATAATTGGAGAGGAACGCATCTGTATCATCTTTTCTGGTTATGTTTGTGACCAGTTACCTAGTAATTTACACGAAGAAGACATAAACATAAATGATATTCACATAAATATTCATTGCAAAACAACGTAAGTAGTTTACAGACAGTCAAAAGTGACACAACAATAGGCGAAACCCTGTAAAGCTGCATTGCGTGTAAAGCTTTTTTGTTTTAAAACACAATTAAGATTTATTAAACTCCTGCTTTTATAAAAATGAGCACTCACTCATGTCTTGGTACACACCTGTGATGACCCCTGGTGCCTGGGCAGCCATAACAGCCTGAGGTATTCCCATTTGCTGACTGAGAAGTTGGGGCGCGGCTAACGCCCCCAGGACTGAAGCGCCGGCTACAGCCTCCTTAAGAGAGGGGGGCCGAAGACATTAGGTAAGGGAAACACACAGAACACAGCACAAGGCAGCACAGTCAAAGATCACACAGCATGGCACAGAGTGAGCTCAACCTCGCCTCTCTTCAGTGAGAATCAAGGTCAACATTATTTCAGTACAGATTCACTAACAAAATCATAGACTATTCTTAGTAAGTCATAAATATGCAGCAGTGATGTTAAGAAACTTCTCAATCATGACACATTCTACAAGGAACACAACAGTCTGATTAATCATTTGACTGTTAACACAGAAAAACAGCTGTCAATGTGTTTGTGCTAACTAAGAGAGAAGACTCTTAGCTTACACACCCAATTAGTGAATGGGAGGAGCTTTTATTACTTACGTTTCTATACAATGTGTACTATACAAAATGAAATGAAATCTGTAGATTCTGTTTGTGTTTTCAACACATTTAACTGGATAAAATAAGATAAGCCCAGAATGTCTCATATTTCAGGGCTGTTAAATTGACACGATGTCAGGGCAACTACAGTTAATGTGATCCCTACAAAACTGGCCTTCTCCCAGTCACCTCAATAAGAATTCTATGCCCATATTATCTGTGCTTTTGGTGTCAATTCTAGCTAGATCTGGGTTATATTTACCTGGAAGGCCATTAAATCCCTTTGGAAGGGATTCATACTTGCCTGGGCCGTTATCTTAGCGGTGGCTGCCGCTGCAGCCACAGCTGCAGCAGGTGGCAGACCACCAGGGGTCGTGGGGGTCAGTAGGGGCATGGGCGGAGTCACTGCTTTGCCCACCCGTAGGTACTGACCCCCCAGGTCAAAGAGGTTCATAGAAGACACAGCGTCCAGGGCTGACTGAGGCTTTTCATACTCTGTAAGTGAATAAAATAGTAGTTAATAGCAGAGCAATCAGAACACAAAGAGCACGAGCGAATGAGGGCCCTCCAGCTCACCAATGAAGCCAAAGCCTCTGTGTCGCCCTGTGGTGGGGTCTCTGGCTAACGTGCAAGACTTGATCCTTCCGAAGGCCTCAAACACACTCTTGATGTCATCATCTGACAGGTCAGGGTGGACGGACGCCACATAGATCCGGTTAAAGGCGCGCGCCTCCTCTGCCAGCTGGTCAATGATGGGTTGCGCCTGACCGATGTTACTTGGCCGCCCAACCTATAGCACAGATCATACCAGCAGGGCTACTGAGTAAGGGGTTTACAGTACCAACCGAGAACGCACTACCGCAATACTCTAAATCCCTACAGCGCTAACTTTTTGGCAACCAGGAGTTCAGTCAAAGCCACTCTCCTCCTACAATCATGATTGTGTCATGATTGTAGGAGGAGAGTGGCTATCCTGTCAATTCTCTGGTTATGCTTAGGTGCATGTCAATTACTACACTCTTTAAAAAGATCTGATAAAGTGGTTCTGAGATCTGAAAGAGCACATAACAATTCTGGCCTATGTCATTCTATAATTCTCATACTCGCCACCAGGTACAAAAAAACTCATTACACTTAAAATTCAATCTTTCCAAAACATGACCAGAACACTAAACTGTGGACAATACTTTAAGTCCTTTGGAGATCACTTGCACTTTTCTTAAGTCTTAAATGACCATAAATTCAAAACCAGTCTCACTGTCAAACAAACAGGGTCTCTTAGGGATGTCAGCTGAGTACAAACACGAATCTGATCACTGTACAAACACTTACATTCTTGAAGAGTTATGTAAAAAAGACAAACTGTCTGCTCTCATTAAACGAGTGAAAAACAATTCAACTTTCCATTTATGTTGTACCAAATATCACTTAATTTGCAATGCAAATATGAAGCCAATTTTTCAAATAACTGCGACTATCAAACAAAGACCTGCAGCTTTACTTCAAAAACACCAGATTCATGAATGGTTTGACTAGCTGAGCTGGTGGCAACACGGAAGGGGAACGCATTAAATGTGTCATGCTACGGCTACGCACCCTGACAACCTCCTCTCTTTTACAAGAGAACTGAGCTCCCTGTGTAACACGAGCATACAAGTGGGACTGGGATCTGTACTACAGATGGGGCGGCCAAGCAACACCAACCAGGCGCAGCCCATCATCAGCACATCATGGACACAGAGCGACGCCGCGCGCCGCTGGGCATCCTACTGGAACTGGTCACTAAAATAGCTTTGATGACATCATGGAAGCATAACACACGACACAGACAGACAGTACACTAAACATACACCCAGACATACACACGACACACGCACCTGGAAGTCAACAGACAGACAAGCAGAGAGAGAGAGAAATTAGTCACATATGAGTAATTTCGTAAGTCATCAAGTATTAACAGCAGTTCATTAACAAATTGACTCAATATCCCAAATGCCAGGAAGGAATCCAAATCCCTGTTTAATCAAACTACACCAAAAATATATAGAAAAATTGGATATTAACTTGTTTCCCTTTATCCATGTGTTCCTAAGACCTGGACAGATACTCACACCTCCAGACAACATACCTTAATGTTTCGCCCCCCCAACATGACTGAGTTCATCTGCTCCAGAGCCAGCTGAGCAGCCTCTGGCACATCATACTCCACAAAGGCAAACCCCTGCACAGTCAGACGAGATGCAAGAAAAGCAGAACATAAACAAACATTGAAGACTTCAGCAGCTTTAAATCAAGGTGGAACAGCAGAATTTACACCACGTTCAACACTTGTTAAAAGGTCACTGACCTTGTGTTTCATTGTAACTGAATCCCAAGACATGTCAATGCTCTTGATTGGGCCGAAGGGGGCAAAGGCCTGTCTGATGGTGTCCTCACCAAGCTCATAGTATATGGAGCCCACATACACCCGACACATGATGGCTAGAGCACGTTGCCGCTGAGCTGCCACCTGCCAACCGGGGAAAACAACACGAGATAAGCATTAGAGAGTAAAAGAAAGGAAGACAAACACACACACACACACTAACAATAAATGTGTATTTTCTACTGTGCTTGCTTTCCCCAAAAATAGTTAGAGGCCAATTCCAAGTTAGGGGGTCTGGACAGGTACATAGGGTAATAATGGGATACTGTAATCAATGGACAGAACTTTGTGAAAAAACTAACATGTACAACAGTTATAAAATATTGATGTCACCACTTGTAATTACAATATAGCCTCTATTCTGTTACTATTGAACAGACATATGGAGGAAAACACACTGAAGTGATTGACATGCACAGCCCTCACAAATATTTGGCTTCAGTAACTGACCTGTAGTCCGGGGATGCAAGTAAGGTAACAAAAGTAATCGTGGAGTTCAAACGAAATCCATACAAAGTCTTGATGAAAGCATTTCAAACTTTCTTCTCAAGTATAAGGGGAGGGATGGTTTAACCACCAAAAGTTGCTGTGTTTTAATGATGCCTTTAAGTCAGTTCTGCTTCTGCTAATTTCATTCTATTACCAACAAAATATAACATGTGTCTAATTCATGACATAATGGAAAGTTGACTTCATTGACAGAAAAAACTTGACTTTGAGATGGCCAAAAAGATCCCTGTTCCAGCAGTTCTCTCATTTTGGTCCATTAAAGGGATTGCTATCCCTCTTTCGTCCCATGCCAAGAATTTTCTGTTTTTAAATCGAGCAAATGCATATTTCTCAAAGAGAAGTGACTTTTATCACATTTATAAACCCTTTATAAAGTCCTTTAAAAAGCCTGTTAACAACCAAATAGCTTTGGCTATCTTCTTGTTAAAAAATACTAATGCAAATTATCCCATTGCAACTGAAGAAAGTAAATTAGTGCTTCAACGATTAACAGTCATTGGCCTCACAAAGGATTTCGGACATGGTCGCAGGTACACTAGCAGTAGAAAGCCATGTTTTCTTGCAAAATATGCATCATTTCATTAGATAAAAAGGCAGGGATTGTTGCCCAAGCAACCAGTAAAAGAAGGGTAACAGTCCTTTTCCATTGGGAATGCGCACAGAAAAAAAATTTAATAATCTATTGACCGATTGTAAAGGTGAGAGAGGATCTCCAAAGCCCATTGTCACTGCTGCCATCTGAAAGACAGTAAAGATGAAAAAAGTGCTGAAAAGTAGGTTAGATATCCCTTAGCTTTGCTTTTTCAAAATTGTCATTGCTAGATAGACAAAAGTGGTTAGGCTAACACTATATTCAGACACTCCCTCTAAACAACATACAGTTTGGGGAGTTGCCTCCCCTGTCTAAATCACAAATTACTACACAGCAATAAACACAAACAAGTCCCCTTTAAAAGTTCACAGCATTTAACATGATAACTAATGCCTTCATGACGATCGTCTCCATCTGAAAAAGAGCAGAGGCAAAAGCAAGGGCACATGGTCTAAACATGTGGTCTTTTTCACAGCGTGGTGGAGAAAGGAGCAAGACTTCCAAGAGAGCTTTACCAAAACCGACATCTGAGTGAAGAGATGTCTGCGTTACTAATGTCTGAAAAGGCTAAGATAATCTGTCTAGAATCAAGACTCACAGGCGACACGCGCATTACTAACTTTTTGTTTGGTAGAGTACCAAAAGATTTTTACACATCTCACCTGCAGGTTGGTGAGCTGTTGTTGCTGATGGGCGATGGTCTGCTTCACCAACACACTCTTAATGCTTTGTTCCATGGCATACTTCTTTGCCTGGGAAAGAAGAAGAGTCATTACTTTTAAATTGCTCATATTAACTAACACTATATTTACTACTTTTGATAGATACAGATCAGTACATTTAAAATGCACACAAGAAACTAGGTTACTCGGAGGAATCAGTTATGTAGGAAATTGTCCACTGTGTTTACATGCACTGTAGTAACCTATAGTAGCCTATACATACAGCAGATCAATATTTTGGAAATAAAGCATACTCGTTTAAGTGGAAACTCAATTATATAGACTTCTAGTGACTACTTTGTTTTAATTTCAGTCAGACTTTGAAAGAAATTCTTTTAAGAACATGGGGACGCATCGCTGTGTATAATGATCTCTCCTTTCATGCACCCACGTCGCTATTACTTCTTCTTCCTGCAGTCTCTCATGCAAATGCAAAGCAGATTAAACACCTTGTTAAACGTATACAGGGCCAAAAAATGGCCTTCTACAGGAGAAATCAGGTTTCTTTAATAGCCTACCCCAATTATGGAAGCCAGGTTTCTTGTATACATGACATTTAAGAAATCAGGTTGCAGCAGAAAGCTGACTGTAACCCGGTTACTTAAGTGTATGTAAATGCACTGATTTACTTTTCTCAGATAAACTTTAGGCAGATACTGTCTGTCTGGGTTTCCTACCCTCTGAAGTGCCTCCTGCTGCTCTGGGGTGAGAGGCGGAAGGCCAAGCTTGGAGCCTGTGCCCTGTCCATTCTCCATCGTCAGAGCTTCAGCTCCCTGCAATTCAGAAAGAAGCAATCTGTCTTTAAAGAAATCATACAAAAAAAGAGCCTGGAGCATAAATGCCTGCCTGTATGTATTAGGGCTGCATCTTACGATTATTTTTTTTATCGATTAATCTGCCGATTATTTTCTCTATTAATCGATTGGTCTATAAAACATCAGAAAACAGTGAAAAACGTCCATCACAATATGTGATAACCTCATCAGATGTCTTGGTTTGTCCGACCAATAGCCAAATCACAAAAATGTTACATTTTATTTTATTTATTATAATGCAAGACCAATAAAAGTGGCAAATTTTCACATTTCAGAACCTGGAACAATCAAATTTTGGGAATTTTTGCTGGAAAAATAACTTTTACAATTAGTCGATTATCAAAATAGTTGCCCATTAGTTTTCTGTCGATCGACTAATCCATTAATCGACTAAGCTGCAACAATTAGTCGATTAATCAATTAGTTGTCAACTAATACATTAATCAGCAACTATTTTGATCATCGATTAATTGTTTTAAGTCATATTTTAAGAAAAAAAAGTGTCCAAATTCTCTGATTTCGCTTCTCAAATGTGAATATTTTCTGGTTTCTTTAGTCCTCTATGACAGTGAACTGAATGTCTTTTGGGCTGTGGACAAAACAAGACATTTGAGGAAACAGTGATCAACATTTTCCACTATTTTATGGACCAAACAACTAATCGATTAATCGAGAAAATGATCGACAGATGAATTGATAATGAAAATAATCGTTAGGTGCAGCCCCAGTATGCACATACATAACTACATTTACCCAGTAAGAAAACACCCGTATTGCACTCAGAAGTCACATCACCTCATACAGCACATGTTATCATTAAATATGCTAGCATATACAGGACATACACCCGGATTTAAACCAGGTGGGACCGGACGAACTCCTTACCTACGCAACCCGCTAATCGCTGGGTCCACCAGACTGAGGCAGGAAAGCCCCCAAGGGGAAGAGGACTGATGGGGAAGCTTTAACAATTCAACAAATTCTAGGGGAAATAAAAAATGCCTTCAGACTAACAATAAGAGACACAGGCAGCTAGCATTATTTTACATTGCACTCTACACACAGCCAGTCCGTGTTTCCTCAGGCTTAAGTCAGCTAACGTTAGCGTGATGCACAAAAATGCTAATTTCGTCCTCACATACGTTAGCTGGGAAAAGTAGCAATAACGTGCTAAGGTTAAACCTTAGCCGAGGCCATGTTTAGCTAAAGTCGATATGGACATTAACTACGATCTAACTTGATACACCTCAATGATCTTAACTGCATGATTACTACAAAAACACTACACGATTAGCGAGGCCTGGTTTCTATTTAGCTTACGACAACGTTATCTTTGTTGCTAGCAAGGAGCTAGCTGATATGAGCTAATTCATTACTACGGCGCGCGAAGCAAGCTGTATTTTCCCCAGTCAGACATATCGTCAATTTACAGGATATTTAGCACAGTTAAATTCTACCAGACATCGCGTATTACTTACGCAACGACCACTGTAGCTGGGAAATGTTAATGTGTCTCTTTATCAAGGAATTTATTTACCGCAGTCTCCGTAACCGCCATGAAGCACACCTTCTTGGAGAGGCCCGCACACCACAACGCTCGCGAGATCTTCACGATTTCAATGGAAGGTATCGCGATAGTTGAATCCTCGCGATGATAGGGAGGGATTAGGAGTTGTGAATACAACCTTTCATCTATGAACATTTTACAGTTAAAGGTGTTGCGAATAATGTGATGACCCATCAGATTCTGTGACCTGATTAGGAATTTCAGCTGTATTACTGTATTGAGATGGAGTTATACATTTTGGTAGCTGTTAACCAAAAATTATGACCCTCTTACATACAGAAAATGTCACAAATTTTGATAGCTATTACCAAAAGTTGTGACCACATTGCTTATATTTATGTCTCTTGACTTTTGCAGTACTTGCTTTTTATCTTATCATTTTTTCCTACCACGTTTATTGTTATGCACCAAAAATACAAAGGTAAATTGTATGTGAAAACTTACTTCTACAATCTACATTTCCGTCATCAAATTGTACACACTGTGATTTTGTTGTTTATTTATTCTGTACACACGACATCTATTGCATGTCTGTCTGTCCTGGGAGAGGGATCCCTCCTCTGTTGCTCTTCCTGATGGTTTTGTCCATTTTTTTCCTGTTAAAGGGTTTTTTGGGGGGAGTTTTTCTTCATCCAAGTCAAGGGTCTAAGGACAGAGGGTGTCGTATGCTGTACAGATTGTAAAGCCCCCTGAGGCAAATTCTGATTTGTGATATTGGGTTATATAAATAAATATGACTTGACTTACTTGGCAATAAACCTGATTCTGATTCTAAATCAAAACCATTTGTTTTTGTAATTGCTTTCAGCTCAATGTTTGTTTTTCAGTGTTTCCTGCTCCTGTTAGTAGCCTATGACAGAGGTACAAGCGCCTTCAATCTTTCAATATATACTTTTTTTGTGTTTGTTTGGTGTGCTTTAAAAATTCTTGTCAGTTTCACACTTTAAAACTCTAATATAAAATTGGCTTCAGGCTGATGGCGTTTGACTCAAATGGTCCAAAACTACATTTGGTTTTTCTCCCAATATTTTCTTATTCTTTGTAGATGGATACCTATTTCTAAATTGATTAAGCATGTGTGCTAACTTAAAAAAAACTGTTCCTTTTGCTAAATCTGTTTAATTTGGAAACTGTGATATAAGTGATAGAATGTAGTGATGTGCATTTGATACAGTGATTAAAGTATTTTTTATATCATTAAAATCTATATTATCAAGAAACTGGAGATGCCTACTAAATAAAAATCAGAATACTTTCTTGCTAATTATTTTTTTTAGAAAATGTAATAATGTGAACATATACTCAATATATACTGGGATATGCCTCAGAGTAGTGAACTCAGAATTATCAACATTAAATCCTATAAATAAATAAATCCTAATAATTTCAGACGTAACCAACATGTCACATATTGTTTATTGTCATGTATTTAATTGCAGTAGCTACAATATTTAACAAAGGTTTTAAGTAGAACACATCCAAAGGCAAGTTTCATTCAACAGATTCACGGGAAAAGAAGTCATTTGACATAAAATAAGACTGATATGGATGGGTTTTTTTTCATGTTTGCACAGTCTAAACATTCATTTTCTTGGTCAGGTCCCCTCCGGAACTGAACTGTGACTGACAAAGGCAAAATGCAAAGTCTTGAATGGTTGCAGGCTATTAAGACATGCAGCGTACTAGATCAAATGAGAGCAATAGTGGCACTGCTTTGCATTGAAATTCTGTCTAAAAGTAAACCCCTTTAATAGCCACAAACAAATATGTACACCACAGCCTCTAGTAGATGAATGTCTGGTAGGATTCCTGTCTTCAGAGACACACTGATAATTTGACACAGAGTAGAGTAAGTAAGTACTGTGAGCAATGACTGTACAGCAGTGTAACTGTTATGAAACCGCGACCTTAAAGACCCGGGAAACAAATGAAGCAGAGCTAAGTGAGTCTGACAAACGAGAGTATACTACTGAAGACCGATCAGACAATTCACTGTTGTTTTTTTACTGTCCAGTTTTGTTCAGGAAAAATCCACCCAAATGGTCTTTTACCGTGCCAAGATTGGGTTCTTGACAAGGAAATCTGGCAGAGCTGAAGGGATCTATTCTATTTTTGTGTTTGTGTGGGCTGCAGTGCAATCAATTCCAAAGTTCACACTGATCTGAAATAAAACTACAGTGGATGTGAGACTGGGAAATGAATGTGTTCAAACAAATTATTTCATACTTCTATCAGAGATTATTTTTTATCACCTGCAGCCCATTGAAACCTCCATAAATTAGCACTATTATTGATTACGAAAAATACTAAAACCATACATTCTTAGAGATATTTGGGCAGATTTTTCCTTTAAAACACCTATAGACAAACTCGGTGTTAGAAAACACCCTCAGATGGTTTGGGAAGTGCCACAAAAATAAGTATAGCAGTAATATTTAGCAACAATATGGCAATTTTTATTAACAAGTCTTAAGTCACCAACACCTTTCCTCCCATTTATACAGGACTGTGATTTTACTTCACAAGCTTCCTGTGATGTATTCTGATTTTTGTACAAAAGCTGCAGCTTTTTCCAAACTAATAATGACTGCAGCAGAGAGCATTATCGCCTGATCCACATGTCTAATAGACAGTGTCTGCAGCTCTCAATGGAGCTGCCATTACTGGGTGTCAAGACCATCTTCACATTCACTCAGGCCAACTATGTGGACTCATGATAAGGGTTTGGAAACTAGCCCGAATCAAAGCATCTGGTTTTAAAAACTGTAAAAGTCAGCCTGTAAAAGTTGAATTCTAAATTGCTTAGTTGGGTACGATGCCATTTCAATAGGAAATTTTGTCCAAAGTACATTGCCATATCAGGCACTTTGCAAGTCTTTGGCTTTCAGAACACTTTCACAGGGAAAACCCTTAAGAGCACTACAGGCTAAAAGAGAGGCATCGTCTCATTGCTCGTCACTACATTTAGGCATTTTAGCTCTGGGAGAAGTAGCCTTTAACCCAAGAGTGCAGTGAGGTGTGTTAACTTTGCAGGTCATAAAAAGTAAAGAACAGGTTTGTGCAAAGCTTCTATTGTTCACAGTTAAACAGAAATAAATAAGTCAACTGAATGAGTACTAACAGTGCATGTTGGACGGAATATTAAATTCCTAAAAATGATAATAAAATGAAGTTTCTGGCTTGTAAGGGAGATAGATTTTAGTAAATGATTTTGTTTACAATTCAAAGTAAATAATCACCAATCAAAGTGGACATTGGAGTGCAAACAAGGCTTACGAGCAATAAAACGTCCTTCTGGAAACATAGCTGCTGCGTTTGTAAGTAAAACATATCCGTTCTGATAGTGGCATTATGGAAAACCTAAGCTGTCAAGATATCTTAAGGCATGATAGCCCTTTTAGGCAGGGAGTTTGTCAATCTTCCACTGCTTTGTGGGATTGCTGAACACAGCCATGATGCCTCTGGCCCTCCAATCAGAGGTGCCTTCAGTTCCTCTCTCAGTTTCCTCGCATTTCCTCCTTCTCTCTGGGATGATTTACTGACGGTCAAGGCCCAGCTTCCTTCTGTATTTGTCCCCCTTTTTTATCCCCAGCTGGGTCAGCTCCCATCGCTCTCTCTATTCCCGGCCATGTGATCCCGCCCGCTGCCCTCTCCCTTTCTCGATCCGTGTGGTCAACGCCCGGGCCCCTCTGTCCGGGCCAGCCGCTGTCGTGACCCCTCCTCACTGCGTGCTCCCAGAGGCGAGCGCTCGGATCCGGTATCGGCTGATGGCGTCCTCCAGGAACCCTGCTACCTTCTCACTGTCCTCCTACACAGCACACAGGACATTTTTAAAACTAGATATGAAATGCCAATACTTCTTATTAAGTTTTTCTTTTGTTTAAAAAAATGCACAAATCACAGTTAAGGACATATCTTCATTATTGTTGATACAAGAACAGAAATAAAGAAGCTTTTGTATCTACCTCATTTATGAAGGCGTAGTGAACAAGTTCACTGGCAAGGTCTTTGGAGGTGTCAGCTGAAAGTTTCACATGAAATATTTCAGTTACAAAATTTGCAATAAAAATGAACCAATATGTTTTTTTAAGGAAAAGTATGAAGATTTTCTCTGTATTTATTAATATCAGGAAATCCCATAAAAAGACCAAAACCAATGATGAATTGATCTAACTAACAAATCTGCCACTGGAAATAGTCCCCAACAAATGCACACTTTACCCCTGTTTGAGTCACGTTGGCAAAAAACTACAGTGTCCACCTATTTTGTGAAAATACTGAGCGTTTTTTGAAAATTAAAATTTATATTTGTGACCCCGACTTAGGTCTTTAGTAGGAACTAATGGGCTTGGGTTTGAGAGCCACAGAAAGGCTGAGGAAGTCAGAAGGTAACGAGAGACAGACTGACGCTTTGGTGGTTTTGGTCTTTTCTTGGAATGTGGCTGTGACAAAAATATAGAACAATGCTGGCTTTATCCTTTATGGCACAGTTGTGGTCAACTTACTTGGAAGGATGTCACAGCTAAGCTGCCTATGAAGTTTGTCATCCATCTTCAGAAACAAAGAGAGCTAGAGAGAGAACAAAAAGTCACGTTTAAATCAGGCTGGATTTCTGTTTGACCACCACAACTGACTGAATAAATGTTGTACTTCACTGATACAGACTGTCACTGACAAAAAGAACAATATGCTCGATTATTAAGGAGCCCAACAAAAGAGTTTATACTAAAATGGGCAAAGTACCTGTAATACTATGTGACTCACATGAGTTTTGGTCCCTTCATCGTTTGACTCCAAATTACAGTGCATCTGAACAACCTACAACACCAACAGACAAAGCAGGTCAGAGAGTAATAAGCACAAAAGAGAGATCTTTTCATGTGTAAACAACTTCAGTTGTACATTATGTTCCATCCCCAATCATACATTCATATTCACATTGTTTCTGCCTGTGGTTTAGTGGTATATAACCTCAGACAGCGCATGTTTGCTCTGGAGGCAGCCAGATTGTGTATCTAATGTCTGAAAGTCTGACCTTCCTTGTTTCCGTCTCCTGGGGTTCAGGAGTCGGCGTCTTGACCGTCTCAACCTGCTCCTGAGACAAGGAGAGGGCGCGAGGGACGGGGTGAGGACGAGACGAGGCGAAGTTCATCAAGGGGTAAATCCCATTCCTGAAGAGAGGAAAGGATGTTGAACTTCATGCTGCAGCCACACTGATACAAAATGAGTCATGTAATGTAGTTCCACCTACTTGACATCCTCCAGAAACTTATCGAGTTCTAAAGGGGACACGTGGGAATATCTGCAGGACATGAAGAAACACACAGAGTAGCACAGTGAGAGTTGTGTTTGACATGTCAGAGGATATTTTCACCAAAGATACGAGGCGCTTGTGTGATTTTACTTGAGCTGAACTCCCTGTCTGTCTTCATGTCTAATCTCTGCCATGACAGCGTTGGGGTCAAAGGACTTGGTTTTCTCCTCCACACAGTTTTCTGGAAGCAAGTCTGTGGATGCAAGACAAGTGTGGACAACAGATTAGTTTTCAAAATCAGCTTTTTTCAGCCCATAAATTACTCGACCACATGCTAAAGCTAGCAAATATGTTGTATAACCCATGATGAATGAAACAGGCTCCTCTACAGGATAAAATATGTTGTGTTATTATAGTTTAAGAATTTTGAATAAAGAATTTTGCATGAAACAGAAATAACACTTCTGGTCCAGTTCTAAAACCTGTTTGACAAACATTTGGAAGTGATCAAATTGATCTGCTGCACATAGGAACAAGTAAACATCGGCATCGAAAGAGGAGACGAGCGACTTTGGCGCGGTGAGCTTGGCGCGTGGAGGTGAGAAACTCACACTGGTTGTTGATGAGGCAGTGGGCGGCGAGTAGTTTGAGGGAGTGGACCTCGAACAAGACTCGGTGGAACAGAAGGTCGTGAGCCGTGGGACGGAGCTTGGCGTCGTGACGCAAACAAGACTGGGTGAACTCCTGCAAAAAGCAGCGAGACACTGAGTCCAACATGTAACAGTACAGTATGACCCAGTTTACTGAGCATCACTCTGTGTTCTGGATTTGATTCCTGGCATGTTTAATAGAAACATTCACTCTAAAACTGTAAAATATCTGCATGTGGTATGAAATAAACCTAGAAGCAAGGTGGAATGTGTAGGCGAGTGTTAATAGAGTAGTGTGGGATTTTATCTCTTTGTCTTTATCTCAATGTTTCCTTGGTTGCACTGGTGTATATTTAGGACATGAAGTATTTTTGAGACTCACTCTCATGAGAGGGTCTTCCAGAGATTGACCTGCATTGATGATGGCCTCCTTGGACACAGCAGTATCTCCATTGGCCTGGATCTCCAGTACTGCCATCTAGGGGTAGAAATAATCTGTTAACACAATCACACATAAACACACTCTCTCTCTCACACACACACACACACACACACAGAGGGGAATCTTACAGATCTGTTTCTCTCACCTCTAGAGCACAGATGCCAAAGGAGAAAATGTCTATGGCATAATCATCTTCGCCAGCTAGAAATAGAAAAGGAGAAGCAAAGATGAGGGAGTTGAGACGCACAGATAACTTTAAGGAAAAGCTTACCCCAAAATGAAAATGTAGTTATTATTTAGTCTTTGCACAGTTAGCTTGTGTAGTTCAGAGAACAGTCTATCTTTTTAGAGCTCTAAAAGCAGCACAAAACATCCCATTAAATATCTCTAAATAATTTGTGTGGAATAATACGAATGCTTTGCGGCTCTTTCGTGTATCTCCTATAATTACAGTTGTTAGGTCACTCCTACAACTCTCTGGTGCAAAATGCTTTTCTTAGAGCCATGTAAAGATGATCCTGTTAAAACTGATGTTGTGGGAAAAGGATCAAATAGAACTACAGAGGCGAACTTGCTGTCAGTTTGGTGATTTTATCAACTTCTGCGGAGTTTAACGTCACATTAGGCGAAGGAGGTAATGACTGAATTTTCACTTTGGGGTGAATCATTCAGTTAAGAATGAATGAAGAGGGATTTGATAGAAATCAAGCCACGGAAAGCTACGCAAAAACTATGCTCCATCACACTTACCTCCATATTCTGGGGCAAAAAAATGAAGATTTCTCTGCTCATCGCGATGCTGCCTCCCTTTACCGTGGACACTGGCGTCTGGAAACACTGGTTAGAGAGGACACAGATAGCGTGGATGGATTAGCTGGAATAAACTGATGGATAGATATGACACCAATGAAAACATATCTACTACAAAATTATCTATTTCTTACCATTAACAAATAGCCGATGCCACACTGTGAAAAGAAAATTAAGCATAATTGAGATATTTATTCTGTTTAGTAAAACTGCAGAGGTTAATTTAGTGAATCCACAGTCTGAGGTTACAACACCGGTGGCCAATGCTGGTTGTAGTAACATAAAAAGCCCTGCTGGGAGCAGACCTGAGCCGATCTTGATGAGGCCGTTGTGCTGAATGAAGATGGTGTCGCACGTCAGGTTGCCATGGATTATTGGTGGGTCACAGGAGTGCAGATAACTGCCAGCAAACAATAAAACATCAGGTTAATGTGACGGCTTTGATGAGAGAAATCTCTCATGATAAAATCCTGGGGAAGAAATCAGTCAGTACCTGAGGGCAGAGAGAATCTGGGTGCACCATCTCTTCCAGGCCTAAAATGTAGTGTAACAGAGCAACATGAATCCTCTAAAGACAGAAATTTGCTCCACTGAGGGCATATGGAAATTTATACTGCACTGTAATAGACTACAATACATTACTTCTCCCTCATTCTAAGGAATATATGTGAAGAATACCAAATATAGCACTGTTACACACTTTTTTTTGCAATTTATAGCTTTGCATTATTGAATGAAAAGCAGCAGATGTAGAAAACAGAAGAGATAAAAGAGAGAGGATGAGATACTGGATAAATTGCAAGCAGGTTTCAAACCTACAACATTGTGAGATAGAAGATCTATGTCTGAGCAGACTGAGCCACCAGGGTGTCCTGTTACATAATCTATAATCTTGCGGGAAATATGGATCTGAATAGTGATTGGACTGCAGTACCCGGTGCCACCACCACAGGACAGACTGAGTGAGCGCACCAGTACAGTATGCGACCACTGACCTTCACATTCATAGTCTTGTGGTTCTTCTTAGTTTTCTTCAGGAATTGCTTGAGGCTTCCTGACGACATGTATTCTGTGATGAATATAACCTGCGGGCCGCAGACGGAGGAGGGAAAACTGTTAATCACACAAGTGTGTGACAGAGGGGAGGAAGAAAGACCTGAGAGAATAAACAGTCGTACCCGCGCCTGGCTCTCCTTCATGTCCAGCCAGTACTTGTGGAACTTGACAATGTTGGGATGTTCGACCTGCATCAGGTTCTCAAACATCTCCTTGATCTTCTCCTAAAACACACACATCAGAGGTGGTTCATATCGTCACATTACGTCATGCACCAAATAAGGTCCTTCAGTCCGTCCCAATAAAGCTACAACTTTTAGTCGAAAATGCCAAAAATACACTATCTCAAACACCTCCAATGTTAATATTTTCTGGTTTTCTTCGTCTCCTAGGTTGTGGACAAAATAAGCAACTTTAATATGTCAACTTAGATTCTGGGAACTTGTGATGGACATTTTTCACTATTATTTGACATTTTATAGACCAAACGGTTAAACAAGACAATAACTGGCAGTTACTTCGTAGATGAAAATATTCATTAAAGACCGCCAACTCAAGGTCCTGTTGAGAGTTCTGCTGGAAAAACATAATTACACACTACATTTGCAATTTATGTAAAGGGGTTTTCAGGGACGGAACAAATGATGGAGGAAGTATGATTAAAAAAAAAAAGGCAGAACATTTTCATAATTTGTTTTCAGAACTTCTTGTTCTTTAATTTTTTCATATTGGCGAGAGGTCGCTAAGCAGATCATGAAAAAAAATAGAATAGATTTGATTGCTCTTTTGTTACATTATACCTGAGTAAAATCCCAAAATAACTTATAGCACAGGATGAAAATCTCATTAAAATACTTTTGGCTGCCAGCAAGAAAGCCATCACAGAGATCACTGCAGGCAGTTTGGAGAAATTTACCTTTATCTTAAGACTAAGATATGAACAATGTGTCTTGAGTATTGAGGTTCCCATATCAACACACTCATTTAGCTTGAAAATAGCAATAAAAACACAAATAAAAAAAGACTATAATCAATAGTTGCAGCCCTGATGACCAAATTCTAGTCACTCTAAAACCACAATTTAGTTAAGTAAATACTGCCTGTCTTGGCTGTAGGGAATAAGAGCCACAATACCTCCTGTGCTTTGAAGACCTTCTTATCAGAGAAGAGCACCTCGTTCCACACCACCTCCACGCCCTCCTCTGTGTCCATGGCCAGAGAGGCACTTTCCACACCTGGGACATTACCCTGGCTCACCTGCAGGGGGCAGACAGACACACATATGGGACTTAGAAATCAGAAGTTCTCAATCATTGCTGTTGTAAATGTATACTGACAAAGACGACATTAAACCTGCATTAACTGATTTTTTTGCCACTTTGGGCCAGCAATAACAAGCTGTGAACACACACACTGACATATAATCATCGTATAAGTTGATATGGTCGCTTATTTACACATCCAGATGCAAACATTATAATTTCCATGTGATGAATGTCCAATATTCACTCTCATTTTAGCTCAGTTTTTGGTCTCCACCAACAAATTCAATGAGAGCAGCGAGAGTGAGCCAAAATAGTAAAGGCGCGGGCGTTGGGTGATAATTATGTGTGGGTTCACGACTTTTATAAAGCTGTAGTTATTTGAACCACTGGTAATATAAAAAATAATTATAGCAGCTTTAAGCAAAACATGGTCAAGTGCACATTTCAATTCTGCAGCTCAAATACAGGAACAATGATAATACAATTTCTTATGACAGTATAGCTGAGGTACCAAGACATCCTGCCTGCACTGCCATCGTAGCTCGGTATATGCTGTATGAACCAGCTGGCGACCCCAGAGGACTCGCAGTTGTGCCTGTAAACTCTGTACAGTAACAACAAAGCAGCAGAGCATTACCAAGCCCTCGCTGAACAAAAAAAGCATGTCTGAAATGATTAGACGTCACCCCTGCTGTGACTATAATACCTGCTAAAAGCTCCATATAATCTGACAATGGCAGCTCCATTAATAAAATGTTGAATCTACTGTGTATCAGCCATAATTTCTACTTAAAATTCAGTTTTCCATCCATTACTGCACGAGAAGGCACCAATGTGGATAGATGGAAGATAATTCACTGTGCTAAGGATACGTTAAATGCTGCCAGCCAGCTATAACATGAAAATGAAGAGTAAAGAGGGGCGATAGGATGAGCAGCCGCTTCTGTAAAGAGGGAAGAGATGGATTAGCAGGAGACAGAAGTGAGGGGATTGTGGATGAGGGATTTCGAGAGATGGGACACGGGGCCACAAGATGGAGGAGGTGGCAGCGGAGCTCCAAGAACTACACCGAAAGGAAGGAAGAAGAGTGAAGTGGAGTGAAGAGGCAGTGGCTGGGTCTATAATCTGGCAGACGCAGACAGCCCCGGGGCTCCATCAGCGTTTATGCAACAACGGCAAAGAGCTAAAGACTGCACAGGATATTGCTGCCTCAGCTGGGTTGACCTGATGTACCCTCCTCATGCTTTTATGCAGCAGAACTGGTGGTGCAGTAAGTAGGGAGACTGGATTCGTTGCTAATAAGTGTTAACCGTGAGGTAAGACCCTCAATTCCCACTAATTCTGCATGCTCGTGAGATTATTGGAGAACTGGTGTCATTTCCAAACACTCAGTTCAATAGCTGCAGTATTTTCTACACATCACTAGATTGAGGTCTGACTATGCAACAAGAAATCTTTACCAACTCCAGGATGCTGATCTCTGACCTCTTTGAGATTCCCTCACGAGGATCAATTAAGTATTAGCCCTATAGTTACAGAGAACATAGAATCATTGATCTTGGTATTGATGGACCAAACTGAAAACTATAAATCAGTGGTTCCCAAACCCCAAGAAACGCACTGGTGCAATGTCACAGAACCAGGCTACGAGGAAATGATATGATTCAACAAAACAAATCTGATTTATAAAACTTTATAGGCTATTTTTGCTGTAATTTGTGTTTTTCAGAACAATATACCCATTTTTAACTGAAGTGTGTCATCAGTACACGAAGTAAACAGTCTGTCATCACCAACTTTCAGCAATCAGAAAGCGATGACATCTGTGTGAGACCTACTGCTGAGAGGTCGATCTGTACCTTTTTAAATTTAGTAAGAAATCACAATGACATACTGACAAAACAAAGTTAGCTTTGTATTTTATTCTTGCCCACTCTCTCTTTCTCTCTCTCTCTCTCTCTCTCGTGTGCGCTCTCTTGTTCTCTTTGCATTGTACATAAAAGCTTTTGTTTCCATGCAAAACCCTGCGGTCGGCCTCTGATGCCGGGTGATTTTATCACGTGCACAGACAGAAGCAAAGGAAGGCGGCTCTCTTGTTAAATCAGACGACACCGTACCTTTGTGGTCCATAAAAGGACCATAGGTGTGCTCTCCTTGCTTTTGTAAAGTGGTGTGGCTGCACTTTTTATGGAGTCGAATGGATCCAAAACTAAAGAATCAATTTTAAACGTATCATATACGAAAGCATTATGCATGATGAGAGCACTGACTGTCAGCTCAGTAATTCTTAGTCATTTCTATCTAGTCTAGTCTATTGACATTGACTTTTTTTTTTACTGGCTCAACGGCAAATGAAAGGAAAGTGAAGGGCAGAAACAGTCTGAACAGTGTTGTTGATGTCAGACAGAGGGATCTAAGGGATCTCTGGGATTTGTGACCATCAAATCATCAGGAGATCAATGTGTATATTGATCGAACCTTCCAGAACACATCTTAGCAAGTGGATCCTCATTGCTGCCTTCAGGGCACCTATAAAAGTAATCATAAGCCCATTATCCCACCTGCTATAGGTCTTTTTTTGATTCTTTAGTACGGCTTCACTACTTTGTGTGGTTTTTTTTTAGATATTTTTGTATACATATATATCATGCTGAATGCATTTCCTTCACCATAAAACATTTGGAAAGGCCATTTTGTAAATATTTTAACTTTTGCTTTGTTTACATCCTTGTTTCTGAAAAAGAAACAAAATCTTCAGTGCTTGAGACTATGAGGTCGTCCCGCCGACTGCATACTGGATGTACAAAGATAAGATTTGCAACAAAAGGATTTATCTAACAAGTTCTGAAATGTGTTGGGTTTAATGCTTTGGGCCCTGAGACACTGATTCACAGGGACACCAGTGCTACAGTTAGGAAGTCAGCTGAAGGACCTTCACATTTACTGCTGAGAACCTTTAAATGAGCAGAGGTCAGCAAAAACAAGACAAGCATGTTAAGCTGCTCTTTAAAATTTCCCTGAACTGAGACTAAGGGGCCTAGCCCAAACAATAAGAACAGCTCCTGACTTAAAGTACACATTGTTCAAGTTCAATGGGTTAAATCATTTGAAAAACATACAATGAGCCTGTATCATCCAGCTGTAAAGTAAATCTGCGACATATTGCTTGTTGAAACAGGCTCTACAACATTTTCCTCCCTATTTGTTCACTCTGCTTTAACCTGAGCCTGAACCCTCATCTTTCATAAAAGATTCATGTAAACCGTGCTGTACTCAGAAAATAACCAAACACACCTGACACTCCTCTATCATCATCATCATCATCATCATGTCTGTGGTCTGGAAATGTCAGAGCTGAGCTTGATGACGGGGTGGCGACTGAGCGACTATTATTTCCGCTTCTCTCTCCACCTCAATTACTACTTATTACTGCTAAATGCTAACCATTGATATGTTCTACAGGGCTCCACTTGTACCACGCTTCATGACATCATCTTCTGAGACCCGGTGACGAATGGAGTCAAAAACGTCTTTCTGTATCCGGCTCAACAGGAGGAGGTTTGTTAACCGAACCTAACAGGCAGAGGACAAACAGCAATCAGAGCAACCACAAAAGCTGCTATAAATACTCTGATTTTACATTCTGATTTCATGAAATAAACCAGCCTCGAGAGAAAGAAATGTTCCACCAAATGTGTTTTGGCCAGTGTGGTTTGTTTATTGCTCAACCTCCAGTACACTGCAGGGTTTTCTTTACAGGCGAAGTGGGCAGCAGAGGAGGCATGACATATAATCTCACTACTCCCACTCTACAACAGATGATAATCTGATTACTGGTATTACAGAGCTGGAACACAATCCTCTGACTGGCTGACAACAGAGGGAATTCCTTTGCTTCAATAGCTATCAGGAATTATCATGTCAGTCTCCCTCTGGCGTCTGGGCCTGGCTGCTGTTTATTTTCTCTAGATGTTGAGAAACACTCGGTCCCCAGTCCCAGCGTCCACGTCCCGGGGGGTTTAGCGGGGTCTGTTGCTTGGTCGTGGTAGCGTGAGACTCGTAAACAGCACACTAGATGCGTGGCAGCGATTGGCTGCCAGAAGGGAGGTGGGTTTAGGGTGTGGAAAGGGATTTAGGGATCGAGTGTTCATGTCAAAACAACGCCGACTTCTATTCTGATGTTTGCTGCATCTGAGCCGGATAGAACTGGATCTTCAAGGCTGTCACACTAACCTCTCATTACCTCGCCACACAATTTATTCCTGTGCGTTTCTCACCCACAGGATGGTGTTTGTGGCATGATGTTCTCTTTATTTGGATTTGTAAAGGAAAAATACCACTTCAGAGATATTTACACAGTAACCACAGGTAAAGCTGTTATGCTGTTGTATAATCAGGCACGGGTAAACAGTAAACAGCGTCTTGCGTGCAACTTGGTCCACTTCACTGACGGCCACCAAAAGTAGGACAACAGAACAACAGGTGACCTAATACATCACTTCAGTCTCATCTTACCTGCAGCGGATCACTCACACATCATCGTTAAACAAATACTAACAGCTGCAGGTAATGTGCACAGCTCCCATTTAAACCCTAATATAAGGGAATTTTATGCTATATAACAGGGTTTCCCAAAGTGCGAGAGGAAAAATGTAATGGCGGTGTAGTTTCCATTTCATTCGAATGTCGAGAGCACATTGTTGCGATCTCTTGAATATTTTAATACTTGTGTTCTGATTATTTGCGCATGATTAAACTTGAAGCCTTTAATGCGACTATAAATAGGCTATGTTGCTTTTGTTTTGAAGGTATGGGCGATTGGGGGTGCATCAACCTGGCCGGGATGTAGAAGGGGGTGCATGGCCTAAAAACTTTGGGAACCGCTGCTATATAATATACAAAACAAGTGAAGTTAATCAACCAAATGGCTTTCGATGGCGTCTTCACTTCCTGCCAGATTCTGTCAGATCCTTATTGATCAGAACAGCAGATTACCCACAATCCACTGGTATGCCACGTTATGTATATTAGTAGAAGAAAGAAAAGTTGCACTTACAAGTTCAGAACCAGTTTGCACACCAAAATCTATCAGAATCTTTTTTTGTTTTATGCCTTCATTAGCGATATGACAACAGGGATGTGACAGGAAATGAGGAGAGAGAGACAGACAGGGAATGACATGCAACAAAGGTCACAAAGGGGGCGTTGCAGTTCATGGCCGGCGTCTTAAACACAGACGCCACCGGGGACGTTTCTGCTACGACACTTTCATTTTATTGGATTCCTGTTAGTTTCTGCTCATGTGTGTCCTAGTCTTTCCATACAGGATCCATAAATACAGAGTTATGAAAAGGAATGAACATGAGGAGAAAAGCAATACATTATTTTAAAACAAGACTGAATTAGTAAATGATGCAGAAAGAGAGGGCAAAAATAATCCTAAATTGGATATTTACATTACATATACCTAAAATACTGTATATTTCACTGGAAAGTCTTCAGAAAAGAGTATTCTAAAAGGTTTGTGTGTACAAATTATTTTCTACTTGTGTGTCATACACTCTTAGCCAGGTACACCAAGCTACAAGTAACGCTGCGTAAGACAACATCCTGGCAATAAATCCTCCCTTCATGAAGGTTATATTGCTCAGTGTGTGTTGAAACAGTTTAAGAGAGGTGTTGAATTGAAGCTGTAGTTTGTGGTGCTGTTGAATTGTACTTTTTGTCGACCACATTCATATCAGTGAGGGTAGACTTGAAGCTAAAATCCAAGTAGAGGAAAGTGCAAATCTCCTCCTGTACAATAAGATTACAAACGTTGTCTGGACCATTTGCAGTGACAGTTTCATTGCCCAGAGTCAGAGCAGGATCTCTTACGTTGGGCACACGGCCAGCGAATTATCTCAAAATGAGAAAAGGTGATTGGCGAGACAGAGGGAGGATTAGCGGAGACGTAGAAGAGAGGACTAAACTTCAGGACGGCAGCTCTTTCAGCGCGACTCGCCCCGCAGAGGCATCTAATATGAAAGAGTGTCTTTGTCTCAGACTGTGTGTGGGTCCGAGCCTCACAGCGACAAAGAGCTTTGTCTCCCACACGTCAGTATCTCGCCTCATACCTCCACGATGAGCTGATACGCCGCACCACATTAATATTTAATAAGCAGACTCTGTACAGCAAGAGGCTACACCCAAGTAATCTGCATCACGCTGTACTAGATACTTGCTAGGTGTCTGTACTGTATGTAAATGAGCGCAGGCTTCTTTGTGCTTCCTCTCTCAGAGATTTCACTGGCATCAAAGAGGAGCAGGATCAAAGAGTTGGACTGAAATGTTGTGGAAAGAGCAAGAAGCAGAGAAAACGATTTCTAACTCTGCAATGTGGATGTGTGAGTAAAGGAAAAAGATGCACCCTCTTCAATTCAAGCATGGCCGAGAAATAACTGTATACTGTTATTAACTACAAACTATGCATTCTGATTACAGATACACCAGTTTGATGGAGGTGTTCTATGTCCCATAATTAAATAAATAAATATAAGGTCATAAATGTTGTAAAATACAGTGGTGGCCACAATTATTAGAACACTTGGTATATTTAAGAGGTTTCAGTTGTTTTTGTCGAATTGGCCATTAAAATACCCATAAAAAGAATGAAATATCT
>NTHP01000304.1:45384-78247 GCA_003416845.1 Oplegnathus fasciatus
AAAAAAAAAAAAATCAACAACATCTGACCAGGAGTCAGTGGACAGCCGGAGAAAGATGGAGGAGGCCGTCACATGTTTGAACAGAGACAAGAGTTACAAATTTGACCTGATCACGGTCAAAATCACGTCAAAATCTGGTCAGGAACATAATTATACTATCACCTGTTATCTATCTACCTATAAACGGAAGGAGTCTCTGTCTGTCTGTCTGTCTGTCTGTCTTTCCTTTGATTATCTCGACAACGGTTCTCCGATCGACTTCACACTTGGCGGGTGTATTGCTGAGGACCCAAGGGAGTGCAGTGTCGAGTGTGACGTTGTTTGGATGAGCGGTTCTCGAGAAAGCTGCAAGCAGCAATACCGGAGGCCAAGCAATCGGCCCGTTACGAACAGGCACGTTTTGAACGGGCACTGCACTAGTCCTCCTAATGAAGACTGTGAGACTGCAGTTGAAAGCTCCAGAAAAAGCTACTGAGTGGAGTCTTTATCAAACTTCAGTCTGTAAAGTTAAAGGTGTAATCCAGTGGTTTTGTACTGCACTTCCAGAAGAGACAGATTAAAAAAGTACGGTCAAGATCGAAGCAACACAGCAACTTTGGATCCCACATTTCCCATAATGCAACTGAATAGCATTTTTCTTCCTCCCTGCCCCTGCTTGCCCACTTGTTTCAAAACCCACACTTCCAGTTTGTCATGAAGGCTTTCTGTTAAACATTTTTAAGTCTCGAGCCCAAGCTGAGACAACCTTGAGCACATTATCAGGGCTGTCTTTTCAAACAGCTCCATCTGGAACCACAGAGGACGTTATACAACTGCTTACTCAGGCTGGATAGATTTATCCTTACCTACCTCCCTTTTTCGTCAATAAAACACTGTTCTGTTACACAAACGTGCTAATAAGCAAATCAGACTTTACAGCGAACACACTGAACGACCCTCGAGACCTCCCACTGCTCGATGAGCCGTCTCGCTCTCTCCTCCTCGCTCGTGCCCCGTCAGGGTCGGGGCCTTGAGCCACTGACCGTCTGCTGACCTTCACTGGCTACACGAGCCGCTCTACAGTCCGCCTCCACGTCTCTTCCTCTCTTTCTCTTGCCCCAGGATGTCACATGCGCAGCACACAATCAGGTCAGCGTCTCGGATAGTGAGTGTGTCCGCTCGGCGTGAAGACCAACGTGGGAGCACCAGCTGTGACAAGTCAAGCAGGGGACAGGAAATGCGCAGCTCAACCCTCTACATTCCCAATTAGATGACAGTGAATGTCTGCTTGAGGGATTTTTAAATCATCAGGCAAAATCACGTTGACCTCGTCCGGAGCATTTCTCAGATTAATACCCTTCATATTTCACATTATCTAAATTAAACCGCTCGACTTTCCTGAGCGTAAAAAGGTTCAACCTCTTTTAAAAGGACACGTAAGGTCACACAGGCTCATGGGCAAACATGAGACAGATCAGCCCCCCATCACGTCTCACTTGTTCATTTTCTCATGGAGCAGTTAAAGCTCCCCACTAAGAGGAATGTAGGACAGCAAGGCGGGTTATCAGAGCAGATGGATACGGAGCAGAGAGCTGCTGCAAAACAAACAAAAAACACAATATAGTCGAAACACAGTGAAAAACACGGTGAAATATAGGGAAGGTTATCCAGCTTCTTTCATGAAGCTCTGCTGATAATTAAAAACCAGAAAAGAAGAATTTTATGTCCTATTGTGCTGTAAAAATATGACTCATTGGATTGAATAAAATCAAATTAGTCCTGCTGATAAAAACACTCTTCAAACAAGAGAGACAGCCTCGACCAAGTCCTTCACTTTTTTGATAAGTTCTGTGAGGCCTCCACAAAAGATTAGAAAATGTTTGAGTTTCTGCAGATGCTGTGTCTTTCAAATTTAGCATTTGGTTTTGCAGTTTTCTGTGTCTCAGTCTGTACCAGGGCTACAAGATTACAGTGGCCACGCTGTCCTCGCTCCCATTGTCACAGTGACAAAGCTGCAGATTTATGAGGCCAGCGGGAGAGAGATGGCAAACCCACAGCTGCATTCAAGAAGTAAGAAGCCGCTCTGACCGGGATGTGATAACCATGTGAAGTGTCGGGCAGCCTCGTTACATGAAGCTTTTACGGTGACTCCTCAGAAATGATCTCACGTCTACCTGCAGGACAGAGGCGGACGGATGAGAGTTTTATACCATCATACATGTGCCTGCATGTGTCTGTGTATGTGTGAAGGAGGTTTATTCGAACACTAATTTTCACTGCAAGTCAGAGATGTTAATTAGCCTGGAGTCTATTGTTGGGTTTCAGTAGCACTTTGTCAAATCCAAATCCTTAAGAACGCTTTAATAATTTAGCTTTCAAGAATTTTAAGCATGAGTACCTCACTATTCAAGAGCTAAAACTCATAATTGACATTCAAATATAACACAGATACTGAAACTATATATTTTTAATACCTTAGTTCGAGCAACATAGACTCATTTATATACAAAAACTCACTCAAATATCTCTCAAAAAGGGATTATGTTTTTAAATTAAACAAATTTTTTTCACAGGCCATATATGAGGCTATTTTCTTGAACCACATCGAGGTGGATCATGCATTGTTATTCTTCTACAACATAGCAATATATTTATTTCCAATAATTAATAATGACATCTTAATTATTCTTTATTATTCTTCTTTTTTTCCTTCTGCAACATTGTAATTAGGTTACTATCTAACTCAGAATTAACATTCAAATACTTAAAAGTAGAGCTGTATATTGTTTAAAATGTTTGAGACTGGTGCCAATACGATAACTTAGTTCCAGTACTAATACTAAAACAGTAACATTTTTAATGCCGTAGTTTGAAACTTCTCCATACGTACGAGTATAATGTTGTCTTTTTGCTTTAAAAAATACATTTTTCTGATTTAGATCAAAAAATATCTGATCAAAGATTGAGTCACATGACTAAGAATCTGACCCAAGCTTGATTGATTAATCATCTGGTCTATAAATTGTAAGAAAATAGTGAAAAACATCCTCAAAAAGCTTCTTTTGTCTGACTAACAGTCCCAAACCCAAAGATATTACATTTACAATCATATAAAACAGAGAAAATGAGCAGATCATATTTGAGATGCTGGAAACTGCCAATATTTAGCAATTTTTCAGTTTTTCAATTTCAGCGATTGATCAAATGCTAACGGTTAATTTTCTGTTGCTTGACTTATTGATCAATCAATTAATCCTTCCAGCACTAATCAGAATCCAACTCCGCCTGAGTCAGAGCATCACTCAGATGCATCTGTGCACTCTGCTGTGAACCCTGAGCATAACTTCAAACCCCTGAACCTTCCCGGAGCCGTCGACTCAGTGAGCTGAAAAACCCCCACTGCCCTTTAAACGCACACGCGTCTATTTCAACCAATCAAACATTCCTGTGTTCAAGCGGAAAGAAACAGCACAAGGTCAGGGCACTCCGGGGCCATTTTATCTGCATAACTACAGTGTGTGTTTACTCATTTTCCTGCTCAGCCTCTTAAGACAGAGAAGATAAGAACTGACATTTACAACATTTACTGAAAGATTACGATTCCTGGCTTCAACAAACCCGCCACTGCTTGGACTAACAGCAAGTTTACAAAACAGAAATTCAGTAGCTGTTGACAGGCATTTATCTTGTTTTTCTGTTTCATTCATGAGTGAGATGCGTTGGTCTCGCATGACGAATACGAGAAGTAGGCCTTATCTGCTAAACAGGTGAACCAGCATCTTGGCTCAGAGAAACAACCATCAGGAGAGAATAGGAAAAGCCTACGTGGGAGAATAATAACACCCTGCTTTATCACACCTCAGCAACCACGTGGCTCCGTGTTTTCCTCTCCTCTACTGTGAGAGGTTAAAACCGCATAAAGTAGCGAGATAAATCACTATCTGGCTCTGTTATCACCGCAGTGTTCTTTGTTCTGGCTCCCCCCCCCTCTCAAGTAATCACTGGAAGTTATCGCAACATATCATTTATCTGATGTGAGTTGTGCTGATTTTACAGGACAGACGTGAGAGAGAGGGGAAGCCGTGCAACAAAGGTCGGGAGTCGAACTCACAATGTCACAACCACGACTGATTATCATTTTTCTGTTGGCGCTGTGCGAAGCAAAAAGGGTGTTTTTTGCACACGTTTTGGTCTTGTCACCTGATGTTTTATCCCACATGTATTATGATATATCTTTAAATCCACAAATTAGTTTATTAGATTCTACTAGAACAGACATTTGGAATTCGCATGATAAAATATATACAAAGATTTAACACTAATGGCAGCTTTTTTTCACAGTTACAGGAGAAAAATTGTAATAAATTTGTAATAAATAAACATCTTTCTGTTTCTGCAATTTCTTGTTACTTGTCAGTCGACATATTCTCCAATTTCGATGTATCTGTGATTGGCTAATACTGGAAACCATTTAAAGAAGAAGTGATCTGACTCATGATATATCTAGACCTTATAATAATACATTTTTGTGTGTCAGTATATAATAAGTTGTTTTTCTGTGTCCCTTTGTGAGACCCTTCACATTGTAATCTGTGCTCATTTTATTGATGGGTAAGTATTGGGAATGTTTGTATATGTGGCACAGTGCAATAGTTTTGTTCTCAGAAAAAAGCATCAGGGCAAACCACCAGTAATGAGTATTAATCAAGGCGTCTCATTTCCCAGACATTATCAAATCATTCAGTCTTGAAAAAACACAGTCTAGTACGTTAATTATACTCAATTCCGGAGGGAATTATTTGAATCGAGTCAAATATTTGTGCTTCATTTCATGTTAATCCTTAAAATAATTCAGGCTTCATTTGATAAAATACTAATTTGTTTTAAAATACAATTTTATGCCTGAATAAAACATTCAATTACTTGATGTTTTATCCTGTGGTGAGGCTTCCCTTCCTTCCCCTGGGAGGGGGGGTCCAAGGTTAGCAAGGGTGTCCTGTTGTGCGTGTCACTTTTAATAAAGCAAGCAGACCTCGGATCAAAAGGGGGTCCGTTCCTGCTGGAATCCTATAGAGCAACAAGGTTCTGCAGTCGCCACATAGAATTAGTTCGAGCAGCTGCGTATACAGCTCGCAGATTACCACACATCCTGAAGCACGTTGTATTTCGTCTTTCGTAGCTGTAGTTTTTTTAATGATTTTGTCGGCTCTAATCGTGTTGTTTAAAAGCAAAGGAAAGCTGTTGATGGGACAAAAACGCCTCGTCTTCCAGCCATTTGTGTTTAAAAGCATTCAGTCTGTTTCTGAGTCAATGCTGCAGTAATGAATCGATGAGATATGTTGAAACGCTAAGCTTTTATCTCTCCTGCAGCAGCAACAACATGCAGGAAAATTCCTTCAGACCAACATCCTGACGTAACTGATTCACTAATTTCACAGCTCCTGTAGAGTTACAGATTCATTTGAGAAAATCTGTATGAATCATGTCTCCTCTCTCAGGGATTGATTGATGGTACAGTTGCTTATAATTACTCACAATTCATGTCACGTTCACCCAGTGAGGCAGGAAGTTCTTCTCATTGAATAAAAACAAACAGATTTGTCAACAATCCCACCTCTCTGCCACTGCCGTCAGGTAAAGCTACCTTTTTTCTCCCCGACTCGTCATCCCACTTCTAAACTTCTGAACGACGCCTCCTTTCCAGTGTCTGTTTCAAACAGGAAGATGCTCTGCTGGCCCAGTCCCAGCGTCCGGCCCTGCAGGCTCACAGACTCTGACTCAAGTCCAGGATGGCTCCGGGTTTTCCCACGGTGAAAACAGCAAGTTATTAAGGGCTCTCTCGCAGACTTTTTCAGCACTTTATACATACTTTCCATCAGTATGCGGTCAGTGGTGGAATGTAACTAAGTGCTCAAGTAGTGCAGTATTTTTTTGAGGTTGAGTTTTACTCTACTTGAGTAAAGTTTTTTTATTGTTTATTGTTGCATTTCTGGGCGCTTCATGAATGTAATTTCAATACTCACTCTCCTTTAAGCTCTGGTTTGGTCCTGGTTTGAGGGAAGTATCTGGCTCTTTAGCTGCTAAATGTTCCTCTTTGCTCACCAGAAAGTCGCTAACTTTGTCTGTCTGTTGTTTGGTGCTGAGCTGGTAGCGTACAGTTGGATCATCAGAGCGTTTTCGACTGAAAACAGCTGCATGTTGCAGCCTAAAACACTGCTAAGTGCACTGAGAAACTGTAAAACTGCGATGCTAAAAACGCTGAGGAGGGTGATAATTATCTGTGGGTTCATGAGTACTTGTGACATCTTTCACATTGCACAGTCATTTGATCCAATGTTAATATAAAATAAAATATTATAGCAGCTTTAAGTAGGATTTTGATTGTTTTTACGTTGTAGTATTGCTATTTTTACTTTAATGAAGGATCTGAATACTTTTTCCACCACTGTCTGCAGCGCTGGATGACAGGGGAAGTGCAAAATCATCCAAAAACTGTACTTCTTTATTCTATCAAGGCATGAGTATGCTGATGTGTTGCCATCTGCTTTTATCAAACAAACACCACTAATGATTTATACTCAGAAAGTGAGAAAGAAACACTTATTTTATGGAACTATACACACTAGATTTGAGCCTCGTACTTTACTGACCACAGAAATGCCTGTTGTGAAAGTGCTGTTTCATCCCTTATTGAGAATCTGGAGCCGTGGCACTTGATGACGTCAATCAAAGTTTATGGGGTTTGAGTGCTGAGGTCTGGGGTGGACACTGGGAGTGGGCTGCTGATTCACTGAGGCTTCAAAGTCCAAGCTGGGCACCCATTTTGATTATAATCACTTAGTTACACCCACAAACTCACTCACTCACTCACTCACTCACTCACACACACATCCACAATTCTGGCACCAAAGGAAGACTTTCAAAGAGAGGAGAAGGTTTACAAAACACAGATGGAGTGTTTTGCAGTTGGACATTTCTTTTGCAAATGGTCCGGGTCTTGGAATAGAAGCAGCTAGAAAGACGTGTGTGTGTGTTTGCTTCGACCTGAAACTGGCCCCCTTCCCGTATATTTAAGAACATGCGCAATTGACTGTGTTCTTGGAGAAGCTTAACAGGGTCTGGCAGAGTCCACCCGAGTATTAAAGTTCTCCATAAAGTGGGGTAATTTCTGCCCACCGGATTACCCAATTCATGCTTGTAAATCCACACACACTGCTTGCTTCATTGCTACTACAAACCCAGCGGAAGAGCAATATGTTATGAGAGCTCCACCGACCGCACCCCCACAAAGCCCCCCTCTTCTGCATCTCCAGCAGGGGTTACTGCAGTGCAGCTTTCCAGCAAGCAAAAGAGGTGACTCAGGGTAAAACCTCAAAAGACTTGGCAAACAGTGCAAAGGCTTATTGAGTATTTGCCACAGTAGCCAGCCAGCAAGTTAAAAGCTCGGTTTGAGCGCAGCGGCGGCATGCTCGTGCATGTTGGGACTGACATTCCCTCGTAGCGCTCCCATTACTGGAAGCATGAGCAGGAAAACAGCATTATCAAGCAGAACAAACCACTTAACAGGGGTGTGAGAATGCAGTTATGTAGAAGTTTCTCTCTCGCAGCTATAGTTGCGTTTATAGGCCTCAATTAGTCAAGTGGCTGATATTGAGCTTGTTAAGAAGGCCCCATGTGGAGAAACAGAGAGGGCTAAAGGAAAGCAGATATGAATAAGATGACGGAGCAGAGAGAGCTGTGTTTATCGTGTGGCGTTTATCTTCCAGGGGGATTAAGCTGAGAAGTGAAAGTCAACCTGAGCTGGCTACTCAGCACGTGTTCAAACAAAAGCCTGTTGGCAGACATGCATGGAGACGGCAAGCTGCTTTTTTTTGTGCCTGTTGCTGTTATGCAACGTTACACACAAAGCTCAATAGAAGTGTCTGTGAAAGCACCACGTGGGGGGTTAGTGTGTGTTTATCTAACCCTCACCTATCTGTCCACAGTTTCTGCACAAGGCTTCAAGAGGTACAATGTGTGCTGTCACCACCAGGGCAGCAGACGGGATTTTACACAACACTGTAGTCACAAACAGGCGTTCACACGGAAACAGCAGGTTAAAAAAATGCATTCAAATGAAAGTCTGAGCAACAACGACCCCCACAGATAATTATTTTCTGCAGACACCAGAAAAGTCTGTTAAATTTTGCATGTTTCCAACCACTACATACCCGCTCACACCTCAGATTTTTGCAGCAATTCAAACAGGTTTGTTGCTGTGCTTATTGATAGCCGTTTCACTGGTTAGAAAGAAAAACCAAGCCAATAAGAGTTTTGAAGATGGGAGTAAGAAGGAGAAACAACATCTTCTGGTGTCAGAGCCACAAAATTGACGACAAGGGAGGATAAGAGTGACATAGCTGTGCAGGTTGTTTTAAGTTGACTTAGAGAAATAATGACTCCTAAAATCTGCATATTTCTTCTATCAACATGATAAACATAAACTGCTCCTACCAGCTGTGTTGACTGTAAATGGTGTCGACGGGACGGGTACATCCATTACTACTAATTAGTTTGGGAAAAATAACCTCTGGCCCAAACAGAAAAGATGAACACAACTGAATAATGAAGTAAAATGTGATGGCATTTCAGCCTCATCATCACTCTATAAAACTGCGAAATTGTTATACTTCTCCTTGTATGTATGTCTTCATTTTTCTTAGCCTGAAAACAGTTGCATTTAATTTACTACTAAGTCTACAAAAATATCGTATCTGCCTATAAAATTCCACTATTTGCAATTTAAAATAGTAATATGTAAACTACATTTCAGGTTCCTTTATTCCTATGGAGGACATGACCTCTGTGTCCTCAATAGCAGGTGATTATCAGCCCTGATGATCACCCGTCACTGCGTAGCACAGGGTGGGGGCTTTTATTCATTGGCTCCATATTTAATTCAAGAGGCAGCTACCTGATTGATGGCTGCTGGGATGCACTTCTAATTCAACCGTGGCTCCTGCATGAGAGTAACCTGCTTTACTTTCAGCCGGCTGAGCTGCATAAACAACACATTCAAATTCTGCCAGTCTGATTTCTGCTTGTGAAGCACAAGATGTTATTTCAGCTCAGGAGGAGAAGAGCTGCAGGTAAACGATGAGGCCTCAAGCAACAACACTAAACATTCATACGGCTTAGGAAATGATGGTTTTGTTCATATTCGTTTTGTATATTTTATGCAAGGTTAGGGTTAGGTGTGTTCGTGCTGCATCTTCTTTTCCATAACATCAAAGATGGTATACATCAATTGACAGATTACCACCTGAGCTGTGAGTGCAGAATTTTGTTAAACAAGTGTAGAAGTTATTGGAATTTTCCTACAGTCATCTTCTTATTGCTTTTGCTTTGTGTGACAATCATTAGGGAGGAGGTGTACCCAAAAAAGGGGGAGGGTTTTTTCTTTTTGCTGAAGGGAGAGTAGTCAAAACTGTTTGGGGCGAGTGGGAGAGGATCTTTAGTGACTGAACTTTATTCCTCCAGAGGGCACCTGATTTGTGAGTATCCTACAGCAGCTCCACCTTAAATTCATTCTCCATCTTGTCAGAAAGCAGATCAAGTAAAATATGTCAAAAAATGTAAACAAGTCTTTTTCTTTTTTTTTTTTAGGAAAATCCTACTCGTTATACCTTTAAGCACACCATCTTAAATTCTTTGTCCACTTTTAGTTATTAATGGCAAAATGAATTGTACCAATTCAATAGTGTTACATTACTTTGCGATATTGCGGGGTGTGTGCTATAATAATACTGACGGGGGGCTTGGTTTTTAAAAAATAATATAACAATACATAATGTTCCGCCCTCCTCCCAACCCCAATAATTTTTGTACAGTCCCTTACTGCAAGAAAATAAGAGTAGAAGGAGGCGATGAGTCACAAATAGAAAGAGTAAAGATAGAAACAGAGATATCTCATAACACAATGAATGAATGAATCTAGATTTTAAAAAAAAGAAAATCTGTAGTTTATAAGAGTTCTGCTGCAGAACATCACGCCAAGTGATGTCCGGCCTTAAAAACACGTCTAAACAGCCCTGAGATAAATTTAAATACATAGCTCAACTTTCTAGAAAATAAATAAGTTTGCTACACATTTAAATAATATAAAATACATATTTAAACATAAATGTGTGCAATATTCCTCCACAAGGTCCACTGTCGCTGCGTCCTTTTTTACGTGCATATTTGAAAGATATCCATATTTGCTTTCAAAGGTCAAGATATGAGCTTTTGGTGTTGAAGTTCAGAGGAATAAATCAACACTTTGAAACCTGCGCGCGCAGTTTTCATATCAGCTGGTCAACAAAGTGAAGAAAGCTCCCTTTGAAGCATGTGTGTATGAAACTTCACGCAGTATCCCTCCTTTATTGATAGTTAAAACACAGAAGTCTTTATGGAGACAGGCGTGTTTATGGAGGCTTTATGCAACCTATTCTTACTTGCCAGCAGCGGCTGGAACACTCTGAAGGATTTATGTAATGTTTTTAGGGCTGATACTCACACACGTGCTCTTTGATCAAAGTCACATATAACGCTGGGGCAGATGTGAAGAGGTGGAGGACCTTGGCCTTTGCCTTAAAGCAGAGGGGAGGGTGAAACACCCACATTCAATAACAAATAACTGCACCTTTAATGCCTTTACAGTCTCTTTGCTCTGTACAACTATGCTTTTAAATCAGGAGGCCACAGACGTTATGGGAATCAGTCAGCACTTAGTGTAGACAGTGGGAGGCTTCAGAGTGCTTTATTAAAGGCTTCACATTACAATACAGGAACTACACTGAGCCTAAGACTATTATTATAGCCTAATGTGTGTGTGCATCAGAATCACAAGACTATATTTGCAAAGCTCTGCATGTGTACAGGAAAATTCCCTCACTTGTTTCCACTGTTATATATATATATATTGATACTGAAGGCACATCCCTCTGAGATTTCCAGCCTTAACGAGATTTCTCTCAAAAATCAGGTTCATGGTGTACATGTAAATGTAAATATCATAGATATATACCAGTCTATGTTTGAAACTTTTAAGTTTGTTGCACCTGTGGCCACATCTCCACTGGGTTTCCGGGTTTTCTTTTTTAAAGCATTTCAATCTTAGTTCTGATACAAAACCTGAATTTCCATTCCAATACCAAAATCATATATTTATTTCAATACCATACTTAGAGAAAAACCTTTTATTCCATTTAACAAAAGACCTTGCTTATATAAAATACAGTCTAAAAAAACTGCAACTGAACTATCTGATCAAATAAAAACAAGACTACAAATCTGAGCAGAAAATTGATGCCAGCTTTCAGTGCTTGATTGTTGTTGATAATCAGTCAACAGTCAGATTTCTTGGTCATTGAAGTATATAGCTCACGTTTCTCTCAGCCTACTTTCTTTCTTTCTTTCTTCCTATGCCTTTCCATCTAGGGTTCTCTCCACCTTGACCCTGCTGTGGTTCAGGTGCTGCGTCATGGTCTGTTGAGGCTACTGTCTGTTTATGTTCATGTTTTTTTCTACGATGGACTTCTTTCTCTAGGACTGTTGAATCTCTCTGTGATAGCCAGTCCAAACAAACAGCTCTTCTCTAAGTCCGAAGAGCGGAAACCAAAACCTGACATTTACCAACAAAGTTTTCGTATTTTCTGGAAATATCTTCAAAAGAAAAGAAAATCTAGAAATATTAAGTACAGCCTCTGAGCTTTTCCTTCAGTGCATTTCTTTTAACTGCAAATAGAGGCTCTAACAGTAGACACTGATAAATGAAGAGAGATGAATAATGATGGAATTATGCAGTTTGAATTATGCAGATCCAAATGGTACTGTTAAGACTTCTGTTTCTGGGGAATAAACGCCAGAATCCTCTCTTCTCATGAATTCTAGGATGCGATCAATTTGAAAAATGAACTTTGTTCTACAAAAATGCCTACATTTAAACAGCCACTTCCAAAAGATGACTCTAGGAAACTGCCGTCTTACAAAGATCTTGCCGACTGTGTGTAAAGCATGCTTGAGTAGACGCGAGGCATTCCTCAGAAGCGTAGATGTCATGTGACGTGAACTACTACGACAGCTCCGTGAAAGCCTGCAGACATGTCAGCCCCTCCTAGAGGATTCCTTTTCATTCCAGCTTTTCCGTCCGACCGGCAGAAGATCTGGGTAGTTCCATGTCACAGAGCTGGAGTGGAAAACGCTGACACATACCTCTCTGTGTATCCCATCAGATCTGATGAAACGTGACGCCATGAGGGGTCACATTTCACAACCAGGTGACAGGATCCCTTCAAGATCACAACAACTCCTTCAGCTTGATGTGAGGCCTGTTCATGATGGAGCCTAATAGGTTGAGCACCATCTGTTCTGTTGTGCAGCTCACACCACAGCCCAAAGATCACATGAGTTCACAATGTGTGGTAGTGGACCTGACACATAGTGGACCTATTCTTAGCCTGTGGAAGGTTTTTTGTTTTTTTCTGTCCATGCACGACCACAAAAACAGTCTAAATGTTACTCTATACTTTAACACACTCCAAAACTATTGGCTTTGTAACTTATATTTCAGAACACAACTAGTTCTTTGGTGTATTTGTCATTTGTAACTGTCCAAACATGACATTTTCAGCACAGCTACAATAGAGTTACAGCAGAGAAAACCCAGATCAGAAAAGGGACATGGGTAAATGTCAGGATGTGATGATTTGACGAGAAAAAAAAATCCATCGCAGAAGAGGGAGATAGACAACTTTCTCCATTGATAGTAGCAGCAATAAACCGTCATGTAATGCTATGGAACTCGGTGGGTGTCAATGTAATATAACAAATAAATAAATAATAATAAAACAAACAGAAGTTATGTTTGCATTCACTGCTTCTCACCAATAAGCACTGTCTGTATCCTTGAGGTCTAACAAACGTATTAATGCAAAAAACATTTGCAAAGCCAATTTTTTTTAATAGCTTATTTTAAATCGTACATTGTTTCATATCCGTGCTTGCTAGCTTGAAGTTTTCTTCTTCCTTTCCTTTGCTGACGCATTGCCGCACTTGTTTTATCTTTTTTTTTAATTCGCAATACAAATAAAACAGGGACCCACTCATAAAAACATTGCTCCACAGCACTACTAGTGGTCATAAACGCCACAGGGTAACTTTAAAGAAACAGTGAAATGACCACCTAAACTAATCCAGTGTCTTTGAGTTTTTGTTCTCTTGTTACATGCTCAACATTATTTTTGAGTATTTTTATATCAAAATGTCTCTTTTCTCTTCCTGTAAAACGTAAAAATGTAAGAATGATGTGATTTGGGGCGACTAGCTAACCCCGCTCATAAAACCGCACTTGACCATTAGCTTGTGTGGTTAGCTGGCAGAGCAATATCATAGAAGAAGGTGAATGTTTGGACTTCAGCAGACAAAAACTGTTTTACGTTACAAAAGAATGTGGTTGAGGTCTAATTTATCAATTTAACCCTCGTCCTCCTCTTTCTGAGCTAACAATGCAGGTGTTTCACGTCACATTACAGAAGCTAAAGATGCTTTAACTTCCACTTCACTGTGACTTTTATTTGCTTTTTCAAATCGCATCATATATTTGTAGTGGTTACTTAACAAGACAAACCAGATGTAGACAAACTGTGTAATGGTCAATTTGCAGCCATTTGGGCATCAGTTTGTCCACACTTTTTCTATTCTTTGCACCGAGTGGTAGAGAAATTCCTCATCTCTCCTACTTACAACTGAGAGGTTGATGTAAAATGGTTCATCCTACTTGACTGTTTGTATTCATGGTTTGTACAATACGACGTGGGTGTGGTGTAAGGGAACGACGGAACAAATGAAGTATAGGACAAACTAAGCTGAGGTAATGCAATAAGTACGTGACGCACGTGAGTTAGTAATTTAAGGCTATAAACTAATAATCTGCTGGAACGAAGACATGTTGTCTTGACAAAGAGGAACTACACAGATTTTCTCAATTTACTGATATTGCTAATACAAGATTCTGCCTGGAAACTTTTAACTGTGGCTGCATGAGGAGTACAGCCGACTCCTCTTCTGTTCACCTGCAACAAGGTTTAGATGCCAGCTGCAGCTACCGCACTTACTCTCAAATTAACTCCTGGAATGCACTCAATATCACAAGCCGATGATAACAGTGTACGTATATATGAGGGTGGGCATTTCCTTCAAGCTATTAGCGAGCTGGAGGTTAGTAATAGCTTCTTGTCTGGATGCTGATCGATGAGTAAACAGCACCTTAAACCCTCATGCGGGTGCTACGCAAGTGCTGCAAGCTGCTGTTTTGTATAAACAGGCCTCTTTCATACACTGGTGCCTGTGAAATAGCAGCATGTAAACATCAGAAAGTATCCAGCTTTTCCTGAGCGGAAGAGCAGCATCTCTTCTCTTTTGTGTGACAACAATTAGCTCATGTGAACAACAGCGAGACACCATTAATTTGCTATTTCATTTTAAACACCCCCGCTGACTGAGAGCTGTGTAGTGAAACTGAACAACGACAGCTGTAAAATGCAGAGATGAAATTTACCTCTAATGCAATCAGGCAGGGTGGGTCAGAGACACCCAGGCTGTAAAGTACAGTATGTCATCACACATGAGAAGGTAAATTACACAGTGTCATTAAATCATTCGTGCGTCCAGAGAAGGCGGAGCGGAAGGTCTCTATTATTCCCACACGGACGGACAAGTTCAACTGGAATAACGTTATATCAACAGTCACACAGATTAAACAAGACCTCCCTCTCAGAGACACACCTGCACTGCTACGAACGTGCAGATGTGTCCAGTTCTGTACCCTCAACAAGAACATCAGGTCATATCTATCTGTACTAATGCTTTTGTCAAGTCGTTTGTGGTTTAGAAATAATTTTGGGAGTACATATTTTTTAATTTCATACCTCAATAAGGGTAATTCACATACTGTATCTGAATTACTTCTTGGAGTGGAATTTTCTTGATTCACAGTTCAGAGATCTACAGCCATCACTAAGGCACAAAGGTGCTTTGTGCTAAATGCTAACATCTGCATGCTAACAATGACAATGCTGATGCTTAGCAGGTATAATGTTTACCAAGTTCACCATCTTTATTTAGCATGTTAACAGTTGCTAATTAAAAATAAACACAGAGTACAACTGAGGCTGATGGGACTGTCATTAGTTCTGCAGGTAACCAAACAAAGCAAAGTACAACAACGAACCAAAACAAATTAAAACTTTGACCTGATGATGGCGCTAGATGAGTCAGGATGACCACCAAAGTTATTACAGTTCATCCTGAGGGGAACATGAATGTGTGAATAAAATTTCATGGCAATCCATCCAATAGTAGTTGAGACATTTCACTCAAAACCACAAATGTGAACCTCATGGTGGCGCTACAGAAAAAGTCAGGGGATCACCAAAGTCACTAGGATTCATCCTCTGGGAACCATGAAAGTCTTTATAAAATGTTGTGCCAGTCTATCAAGTAGATATTGAGATATTTGCCATGACAAATGCAAACTTTGACCAGTTTGTTAATTTTGAATGTTTTTCAGACTACAGGGTGGAATGCTGTTCTTAAGGAGGGGGGTGTGACAGCCCTCTTAATTTCCTGTTTGGGCTGTCCTTCCTTTTTAGGAGGGAAACAGGAAGTGAATCACTGATTTTCACCTGTGCCTGCTAGCTTCTCACCTATATAAGCTGGTGGTTTCAGTCAGTCTCTCTCTCTCTCCCTGGGTGTATGGTTTGTTGTTTGGGTTAGGTTTTTCCTTATGTTTATTGCTTTGTTCATTACACTCCACTGTACACTCATTTAACACTCAAAACACTACTGATGTTACTGATTCACATACTTAATGTTTCCATTGGTTAACTTGTATTTTGTTAAATAAACCTTTAGTTAAAAGTCATGTGTTGTCCTCTCCTCTTTGTCCTCCCCTTGAGCCGGGCTGTGATGGTGGCGCTACAGAAAAAGTCACATAAGTCATCAAGATTCATCCTCTGAGCACCATGAATGTCTGTACCAAATAAATGTAAGAGGTGTTGAGATATTTCACTAGAAACCAGAAATCTCAAGCTCATGGTGGCAATAGATTAAAAGTCAAGGGATCCCCAGAGTCTGTAGGATTCACCCTCTGGCAACCATGAATGTCTGTACAAAGTTTCACATCAATCCATCAAGTAGTTGCTGAGATATTTCTGTCTGGACCAGCCAGACCAATCAACAGATAGAGCAGCATTGCTCTCCCTAGAGACATGCCGCTAGCGTGGCTAAAAACAACCAAGAATCAATGGTCTCATCTGCACAAATCATTATTTTTGTATTCTAGGAATGAATGGGTGTGAATGTGATTCCTAGTAAAGGCTTAAGCCCCGAGCAACAGGCGGGGAGGGCCGCCGTTGGCAGGGCAACCATGTTAACAGGTGGATCAAAGCTGACTGTCCCAGCTCTGTGTTTCCCCTCCAGAGAAATCTGAGTGGATGTCATTCCTCATAGGGCAGCTGTCAAACCAGCAAACATGCCTGCACTGCTGGATTAGTATGGAGTGTAAGTCATTAGGAGGATCCCCTAAGGACAGGCAGCGCTTACTGCAAGCCGCCACTTGACATGGGCTTATGGGGGGCAATGCTCTGTGCCCAGAGGGTTTGTTTGCTCAGTTTAATGGCTCGTCTTTACGACCTCAGACACGGAAAACATCCAAAACCTACTGGAGGTTTTACTGCACGGCATGCATCATGGATACTGCGAGGTGATGATTTTTGGTTGTCTTTCATTTGACTGTAATAAAATTACCCCAACGAGTGTGGCCGGCATTACATGAGAAAATTATAGAACTGAAGATGAAACAATTAGTCAATCAATTGTGATAAAGAAAATGAAATGACAATTTTGATATTGATTGTTTGATTAAAGTAATTTATCAAGCAAAAATGCCCAAAATTCACTGTTCCAAGCTCTAAATGTGACGATTTCACGCTTTTCTCTGTTTTATATCATCGTAAACTGAACATCTTTTGGTTTTGTTAGTCAATATGAAGACATCACTTCAGGCTTTGGAAACATTAAATGGGTATTCTTTACTATTATCAAAAAAGAATCTATAGATTTGTAGTGTAATGAAAATAACCATTAGTTATCCCACATAACATACTAGCAACATAACAACTGACTTTTTGGGTACTTAATGACGTTACAGTGCTGTGGTTGGTTCGAATTTTATTTCTTACATTTACCGTAAAAGGTCAGATTTCATACTATGGATAAGACAAAGCACTTCACAGAGAACAAGACTGACTGCATTGTATATTTTAAGTGAAAAACACACTTGTTAGAGGAGTAGTAACACATCATGTGACCCCATGAGCTCTTCAGTGCTAAAAAAAATCTATATAACCACACAGCTGGTGAAAGCTGAGAATTTTCATATATTGTTTTGAAAATTTCGAGGGTTTTATTCTAGCAGAACATTTTACTACGTGATTTAGAATATTTCAGCAGATATCAGTGTTTCATGGCAGAGGTGGGCCACCTCACTAGAAGCAAAGACCACCTCCATCAAGGTAAAACATTACTTTTTTTACGTTATGTTAAATTACATAAACAACATTGACGATGGCTCTGTTCTATTCAAGTAACCCAGTAAGCACGCATTATACCATGCATGTGTTAGCGCTGACATGCATGTGTGCATGTGCATGGGATATCGGTTAACACGCCAATGCAGAAAACAGCATCTGCCCGTCACACTCAACCTCACATATTCATCTGTGCTTGTGAATTAACACCACGACAAATGAGCGCAGTCCTGCCCGACCCAGCCTGCTTCATTTTCATCTCTCTGTGAGCAGATGGAGACAGGTCCTGGAAATAGAAGATGGAGCAATTACTGGAATGAGTGCTGTGCTGCTGGTGCACCACAGCGTGGGGATGGGTGTGGATTCACTTCACTACCGCGCTGCAATATCGAGCCAAGATCACGGGGGGGCCAGCAATAATCTTCTGTCCTGTTCTGGCTGGACTGTGATAAAAAGAGCCCAGTGTGACAGGTAAGAGTGGGCTGTGTCTCTGGTGGATGTAACTCCCACTGGGCTGTTATGACTGTTAGACAATCACTGTTTAGAGCAGTTTTTTAGCCTAATTTGTTTCATTTTGGTAAAGTGGCACCACAAAAAGTATGCCGAATTAGCTATTAGCAGATCCTGTTTGCAATATACCCTTGGATGTACAGACAAGTATCACTGGATTGCTTTGATACTTAAGAAAACTTAAAAACATAAAGATTCTTAGGCAAGTTCTGGATGTATAAGGAGTGTCTTTTTTCTGTGATTTCTAAGCAGATCGGCGATGGACATCAGAAATAATGATATCTGCGGAAAGTGTACGTCACACTGAATCTAAAAATATGTGCATCGTGTCTTTGTGTTGAGATCTGACTGAGGTAAGACTCTGAGAAGGGTTTTAATGAGCTGTGAGAGCCACTGCTGCAGCTCCAACTGCTGACAGTTGTAATAAGCGAGCCAAATAAGGGCCAAACTACAATAACTAACTTCCCGGCATGCACCTGTCCCTTTCACCTCGCTCAGTATGTCTGATCTCTACACGTTTTGTGCAATATTTCTGCAAAGATCAAAGATAAACTGGAAAGAAAAGTCAGATTCATGTCTCAACAGCAATATTTTGTGAGTCACTACCTTGCTTGTGTAAAATGTCGTGCATTAGCACGAATGTCGCCATTCTGTGAAGGCTCAGATGACTCAATCAGACGATACGTGCCACCAGTCAGAGATCATGAACTTGTAAGTCATGTTGCTGCTGACGTGAAGACTTCCTAGTTGGCCATGTTGATAAAGAGAGCAGCAGGGCTGTCTTTCAACATTATGTGCAACAATCATCCACCCATTTTAATTTATTCAGAAGGAGAAGAAACCACCAACTTCAGTTTGATTAACTTCTTGTGTCATCTTGTGTAACTTCAGGGAAAATTTTTTCTGTTGCTTTTCACACAAACATCTGAGCCAGGAAAGATTTTGTCCAATAAACCACATAGCAAAAAAAAAGCTGCCTTTAGAGTTGTTCTGCTTCAGCTCACTCAGTTTTCCTTTCCAATCACAACAGCACCGCTCAGTCCCTCAGAAAAAGCAATGCTGTGTGTGTTGAGGGATACACTGACTTTCATCCAGTTTAAAAATGTAAAACCATTCCCGCCTGTGCGTCTGCTGAGAAAACAAGGCAACAATACCATGTGCTGACCATGTGACACTGGCCTGTGTTTATTTTAATGCCTGAGCTGAAAAACAGATATGGCAGCGTGTATTCTGAACTTTCACCCACTGACTTATTTACCGAGTATTCATGTGCATTTCAAGCCTGCCGCTCAGACACACCCAGGCCTGCTGGACAGAGAGAGGTGGAAGCATGATTGGAAGACACGTATGCATCGAAACAGACAAGACTGCATTGAAAAATGGCAACGTTTTTTTGACGATGATTAAGATCCTGTATGATCTCACAGTTCTGTCAACACAAGGGCCACTTCAAAAGGTTAAGACAGCTCTGGTTTTAACTTGTCGGAGCGGTGACAGCCAGCAGTTATTGGCTCAGCTGGTCCCCACAGAGAAAACGTCACATGGGTTCATTTTGTTTGTGATAGTCTGGATCAAACATGTATCAACACCGAAGCCTGACAACTGAGGCAAACGTTTTGCTTCCTGTTTCCCGTCATTAAAAAAAATGCCCACTGAAGGCTAAATTTGCACAATCACTAGGTGAGTTACGTCAAGATGAAAGACTGAGGATGTGAGCAAATTATGGGTTTTAACTGGTGTGAATGAGTGCAGTTCCAATAACATCATCAACAGTAACGGGAATATTGACACAATATTATCATTTATCAGCTTTCAATGGACTTGTATCATGATGGTAAGCTCATACTGCTGTGATTAATCGATTAATCAATTTGTCAATCAACATCGATCTACAGCAAAATAATCAGCAGCTATTTTGATGATCTGTTAATCGTCATTTTTCAAGTAAAAATGACCGAAGTTCCCTTGTTCTAACTTCTCAGTTGTGAGAATTTGCTGCTTTTCTTTGTTCTATGTGATAGTAAACTGAATATTTTGGGGATTATGGACTGTTCTTCAGGGAAAAATAAGCAACTCGATGACTTCACGTTGGCCTTTATAAAACTGTGATTGTTTTGACATTTTATAGACTTCTTAATCGAGAAAATAATCACCAAATGAATCAACAATGAAATTAATCATTAGTTGCTGCCCTAATTTAAGGACTTTAGATAGGAGTGTATCATGATGATCGTATTGCAGTAGTGCTCATATGATTAATCAGTTAATCCATTAGTCAATCAATAGAAAATGTTTTGAAACATTCTGAAATCGTTTCAAGTAATTTATGAAGCAAAAATGCTAAAAAAAATTAGCTGGTTACAGGATCCTCAAATGTGAGGATTTACTGCTTTAAGCCATTACGAAATATCATTTTGATTGTTGATTGGACAAAATGAGCAGTTTGAAGACGTCACCTTATGGTGGCCATTTTTGGCAAACAATTACCCAAACTGACTTTAAAAAAAGGTCATTAGTTGCAGCTCCATATCTCTGTTTAGTTTAACAAAACGATGCTTCCCACATTAAGGATTCCAAGAAAATTGTGATTAGAAATAAACAAAATGAGTTATAAAGTATAAAGTGAGTTTTGTATGATGTAATGTAAAACAGTGGAACAGAGTTGTTTATTTTATGTTACTTAGCAAACATTTTTCATTTCGTGACATGTGCTGACATCAGAAAATTATTGCTCTTGATATTCCAATAAGGATTTTTATTATAGCAACCAGCCTGATGCCCTCAGTGGGGGGTTAATGGAAGTGTGACAGTAGAGGAAGCCCAGAAAACATACATAAGGGTAATCAATGGGTGGAAAAACACCAGGGTGGGGTAGTGTGTGTGTGTGTGTGTGTGTGTGTGTGTGTGTGTGTGGTTTCCAACATGAATGATGCTCAATGGCACAGAAAGTGCAGTGAGGTCAGGTGGTCGCGGCGTGCAGAGGACGCTGTGTGTTTGAGAGATAACCTTCAACTTAAGTTCTCAGCCTTATCTGGAGCTGTTAGTGGAGGCGACGCCCGCTGAGGGACAATTGCTGAGACGTTCAGATGCCTGTTTCTTCTCTCTGTTAAAAACAGAGCTTTTTGGAGTGTTTTTGTAAATACACCAGCAGGGAACGGTGCTGTGTTTTATGTCTTTGACATTAAACAATCATGGGATTATTTATGGGAGAGGAAGCTTCAAGCGAGGCCACAGGGTTATTTTCTGTAGTGCTGCTAATGTATTGTCTGGACAGCCCAGTGATTGCTGATCCCTGTCCCAGTCATAAATATAGCTGTAGGTCTGGGACAGACAGGGACTTGCACCCCTCAATAATATTAAAAGCAGAATGAATTGCCCTGTAATTATCTCTGCCACAAACACAGAAGACTTCAGCTGCTTATCCTGCAATCCAGCCCCTCCCCGTGTTGTCCGAACCTGCTCTGAATGCCTTTAGAAGGAGCTGCAACAACATATTTGCTCATTTTTGCTGAGTTTCCTTCTCAGAATCGAGAGTCTAAGGATATACATGACATTTGTTGTAAAGATCGACAACTATTTTGATAATCCATTCATCATGAAAGTAAATTTTCAATCACACATTTCTGGGTACCATCTTCTGAATTGTGAGAATTTGCTGATTTTCTTTGTCTTAGTGATTGTAAACTGAATATTTCTGGACTTTTAGTCCATTTGAGTCCTATTTTGAAGAAGTCATCTTCATTTTGCTGATTATTTCTCTGCATTTTCACTGTTTTCTGATCGTTTAAAGACTTCATTTGTTAGTTCTAGGGCCGCATCATCATAGTTCATCGTAGATCCGTTAATCTGGTGATTGCTTTCTTTTTGAATTGATTCATCATCATCATTTCCATCACAATTTCCTTAAAGCAAAGGGGACATGGTGAATGAGGATATAAAAGCTAAAAATACTCACATTTGAGAGGCTGGTACTAGAAAATGTTTGGCTGATTGAGGATTTTAGCCTGAACACAGACTCAAACAATTAATGGATTATCAAAATAGTTGTCACTTTTCTGTCAATTGACTAATAAATTAATTGACAAATCATTTCATGTCTAGTCCCCTAAATAAAACTGGCTTGACTTGTCTCTATATATGTATATATATGTCTATATTTGACAAGTTGCCCCTTGTACTGACTATATTTTGAATTATACAACAATATGATATAACATGTAATTCAGCTTCAATCTTGGTTGTAAAGTGAAGGAGTCAGACTTGTATTACAGGCCCACAGTGTGTTAGTGCGATTTGCAACCCTGAATTAAGAGGCAGAGTGGATCATAAACTCCAGGTCTCAGGCTCACTGTCAGGATCCTGAACAGAGATCCTCCAGACAGAAATCCTGTCATTTGATGTGTGAAATGATGACATTCCTGCCACCACTGAAATAGACTTTATGTGGGCTAAGCCGATCAACGGATGTGTCAATGCGTTAGGTTTATGGTGGGATGGTGCAAAACACCATGGGGCAATAATACCTCGGCCTGGCTCAAGAATTGCATAACAGAGGATGTCCAGCATGATCAGAGAGGGCAGCTTCATTGATCTATTTCCTGATCAATTAACAGATGGGTGGCATATTAAGGAAACGCGCTCACACATGTAGACACACACATAAACCGACCAACCTGCTCTTTCCGTTTCTGCCAGCGGCCGCACGGGCTCTCCTCCAAGATCTCACTCTCATCCTCGCTCTCCTCCTCCTTCCCCTCCGATCCTGATTTCCTCTCCGGGACGGACATCGTCATTTTAGCGCCGTATATTTCCAGATTTCCAGCCCAGAGCTCCTTCTCCGCCTCCCTGCCTCCTTCCTCCTGGACTGTCTGTTGTGTTGTTGTGGATCAGACGAGACGAGCGGCAGCGCAGAGACGCTCCGCCGCTTGTCTGCGCAGTGAAGAAACCCCCCCGACGACACCAGCCGCTCGCAGCCCCCTTGGCGCTCAAAACATCTTCCAGAGAAATATGGATACTGCTTAAAACAGAGGCACTCCTCAGTCTGAGAGAACAATCCACACCCCCTTCAGATACAAACTACTTGTGTGCACATTGCAAGGTCGATAGAGGAACTGAACAGGGTGGAAAAATATATCCCAGACTTCATGCGCCCTGCAGGCTGCATGCAAAATAGCTTGCGAAATGGTTTTCAGCTTCTCTGTCTCTTCACGGTGAAGCAGCGCGGGAGTAAAAGCTCGGTCGGTGAAGTAAAATGATTCCCGGTGAGTCCACTGCGTTCATTGCTCGCCTCAGATATCGTGTTTTATGGTAGAGAGTTCATTTTTCGACCATCTTCCACACGCGTCATTGTCGGTGCTGCTGGATCTGAAGCTGTGGGCTCCTGCCAGGCACGGTGCGCAGAGGGATGGAGCGCAATACCGTAAAGTCACCTGTATGTGCGCCTTATATATTTAGGGCTGGTAGGCACAGAAACAGAACCTGTGTGGAAGCTGTAGCCAAAACATATGTCTTATAAGATCTGAAGCAAGTCAAACCTTTGATTGAAATAACATCAATAAATAGCTGCTATTTGTAACTTAAATAGTTACAGTTACAATAGTTGCATCTTTTGGTAGTCATTTTGCATCTCTTTGAGTCTTTGTGGTCGTTTTGTTGAAGTCGTTTTGTCGTCATTTTATGTCTCTTTGTGATCATTTTGCATCTCTTTATAGTTGTCTTGGATCTCTTTGTAGTCATGTTGTCTCTTTGTAGTTGTTTTGTGTGTCTTTGTGTCTTTGTGGCTGTTTTGCATCACTTTGTGGTAGTTTTGTTTCTCTTTATGGTCATTTCGTGTCTCTTTATGATCATTTTGCGTTTCATTATAGTCGTCTTGGATCTCTTCGTAGTCATGTTGTCTCTTTTTTAGTCATTTCGCATGTCTTTGAGATCATTTGAGTCTCTTTGTAGTCGTTTTATGTCTCTTTGTGGCCGTTTTGCATCTCTTTCTAGTCATTTTGTGTCACTGTAGTTGTTTTGTGTCTCTTTGAGATCATTTTGTGTCTCTTTGTGGTCGTTTTGCATCACTTTGTGGTAGTTTTGTTTTTCTTTGTGGTCATTTTGCATCTCCTTGCAGTTGTTTTGTGTGTCTTTGTGATAGTTTTGCATATTTTGGTAGTAGTTTTGTGTGTCTTTGTGGTAGTTTTGCATCTTTTTGTGATCATTTTGCGTGTCTTTATAGTTGTCTTGGATCTCTTTGTAGTCATTTTGTGTCTCTTTGTGGTCGTTTTGCGTCTCTTTGTGAGTGTTTGATTGACTTGCCAACAAGAAATGTCAGAAGTCACTTCATACAGAGGCTCTGGTCCAGGGGCCCCGGGCCTGTGCCCAGTTGGCCCATTCAGTAATCCATCCATGATACTAACAAGCCAACTAACTAACACTTTCTGACTCCGGTAGGGGGGCAGGGGTGGCGAATCCCTCCCAGATTCTCTATTGAAATAAGTTACGTTAACTTCAAGTGTTTTTGTCCTGTGGCATGCTTCAATTCAATGATTTTATGCCAACAGCTTGTTTGCATTATAAGCCATTTATTTTTGTTATATTTTAAATCATATTATATATTTTGCCATGTTGGTTTGAATTTGTGTCTTTTGTTTTGATTTTCTTTTCAGTTTTGGACAGGTGTGTTAAGTGGAGGTTATTTATTACAGCATAAACCCAAACCAACAAAATCTGGATTCAAACCCAGAACACTGCAACCAGAACCTAAACCAGAACAGGGCACCAGAAGGGCCTGGCTGTTTTCTATGTTAATAAAAAGAGAAAGGGCCTTTTGTACCTTAATAAGGAGGGCCTGTACTCTAATGTGGCTATGTTTGGAGGGTCACTGAGAGCGCCAGTGGTGGAAAAACGCTTTAATAAAGAAGTAGAAGAGTCAGAAAGTGTAAGGATTAATTTCAGGAGGATATTATATTTCACAGACTTATTGTGTTGGCAAAATCTTGGTAAATAAAGCGCCAATATCTTCTGTATGATTTATAATAAAACAAACCCTGAATGTGTGGAGTGGTCTGTAGTTTAACATTGCCCAAATTGTTCAGCAGAAGGTGCTATTGGCAAGCTACAACTAAAACCTCCAGATTCGTCGCCCACCATGAAGACTGTCAGGGAGCTAAAGTACCGTCAACAAAAACCTACAGTTACAAGTTAATACAGAAGAGCAAAGGAGTAAAAGACATGTTGAGTGTTTCAGGGCTTTAAGTAAAAAGGACATTGATGCTGAGCAAATCTAAACTGCATAAATAAAAGACCCTGATAATAAATTCATAGGCCTACATCAATTTAAACTAATGAACAATGTAGCCTACATATAAAATCATGATAAAAGGAATAAAGTGTCACAACCTGGCTATGGGGCCATGACAAACAGGGAAGATACACCATTTTAACAGTTAAACAAAAGTGATTTATTTAACAAAACAGATGGATCAGTTGCTCAACTGAACATAAATAAGATGTGGAGTATGAGTATCAGTGGAATCAGCAGTGTAAGGTGTGCATGAGTGATGGAATGGTGTGTGTATGTTGTAAGGTGCATAAATGAGCACAAGAAGAACAAAAGTAATGTTGCCGTCCTCACACAACTGGCAGGGTGCCTGCAAAAGAACAAAGGAGAAGGAGTGAGAGCAAAGCAAACCAGCAAAAGCGAAGAGAGGAGAAGCATGAGCCTAGGACCTTGTTTTTTGTAGGCTGGTGACACCAGGAGGCACTAATTAGCAACCTGCCCACCAATGAAATGCAATGCCTGGGAACAGAAGACACTGCTGAATAAACAGCAGGGGTCGCCACATAAAGATACAAAACTTTTAGCAGAAAGAAATGAAATATACTGAAATCTGTCAGAGGAATAGAGGAAATTACCAAATTAATATCACAGTTCCTTGACCTATTCGTAACTGTTACAATGAGGCAAACAATACTGAATTACCAACCAAGCAAATCAGGCAACTGCCCCGAAGCCCCCAGACCCCCGGGGGCCCCAAAAGCTACAGATTCACTGCATCACAGTGGATTTTTGGTCATGCGGTTAATGGCAAATTAAGTTTAGTTTACACTGTGCTCACTGGGAAGATCATAACTGACGATGCTGATTTGAGATAAAATCCCAGCCCTCAAAGCTAAAACCTGCAATAGTACTGCCCGTCTATAGTTTATATATATTTTGAGCCCAATACAGAAAGAATACGGTACTCAGTCTGTATTTCTAAGTATCAAGCAGAGGTGTGTATTACTTCATGAGAACTGTTTTGTAGTGTAAACCTTGTCTGCCATCTAGTGGTTCTGGTTTAAAAATACATCTGGAGTGAAAGCTGTAACACAAGTCATTATGTAGGAACGTAGTTTGCAGAATAAAGTATATTTACTTGATGATATTCACATTTGATGGCTTGTTTCATATGAAAAATTTCATAAACTCTACTCCATCACCAGCGTGCTTTGACTCATGTTTTCATCATTCACATGACCTCACTATCAGCACCTCAGTGCAAATAGTATCAGATCCGCACTGGTTTACAGTTCAGTTGTAATCACAGATCTATATAGTAATCACCCTATTCCTCTATTTTTAGCGCACAGTGTTCACAGAGAGCCTGTGAGTGAGCCCCTGTTCTGCCAATTCCTCTCACTGTTAATGAGATTTACTCTTGGCACAAGGAGCAGAGCAGACAATGGCGCTGTCTAGACGAGCCACATCTAGGGCACAAAATGGTAGCAATAGCAAGGGGAGGCACAGCACCAACATAATAATGAGTAGTCAACAGTGATGGAGGAAGTATTCAGATCCTTTGCTTAAATAAAACTACTAATACCACACTGTACAAATCTAGGTAAGTACTGAGTAAAAGTACTCAATGCAGGAAAATGTCCCCTGTGACTGTTATACTATTATATATTATATCAGCAGATTATTATTACTCATGCATTAATGTAAAAGTAGGATTTTACTGTTGTAGTTGGTTGAGGTGGAGCTCATTTTGAACTATTTTATACAGAACTGCAACTAATGATGATTTTCATTCTGGATTAATCTGCTGATTATTTCCTGGATTAATCGATTGATTGTTTGGTTTGTAAAAAATCGGAAAATGGTGAGGAACGTCGTCACAGTTACTCAGCACCTCAGTGAACTCAGTGTTCACACACCTTGAATATAACAACACCTACATCAGAATGCTGTTTGTTGATTCCATCTCAGCATTAAACACAATCTCCCCCATGAAACTGGCGAACTGAGCACTCTGGGCTTGAGTACCACACCCACAACTGGATATTGGACTGGATAACAGACCCCAGATAGTTAGGATTGGTAGTCACACCTCCTCCACTCTAGTGCTCAACACCGGAGCCCCCCAGGGCTGTGTGCTCAGCCCCCTCCTGTTCACACTGTACATCTACGACTGCAGTCCCAGACATGGAGAGAACTCTGTTGTGAAGTTTGCGGATGGCACCGCCATCATTGGCCGGATTTCAAACAATGATGAGACTTCATCTCGGGAGGAAATGAACAATCTTGCAGAGTGGTGCAACGAGAACAACCTATTGCTGAATGTCAGAAAAACCGAGGAGCTGATTGTTGATTTTAGAAAAAAAGGAGGAGAAGACACTCACACCTGTCTCCATCAATGAAGCTGAGGTGGAACAAATGAACAGTTTCAGGTTCCTGGGAATCAGCTTCTCAGAGAACCTGTCATGGTCATCTCACATCTCCACCCTGGTTAAGAAAGCTCAGAAACTACTGTACTTTTTAAGGAAACTGAAGAGAGCAAAGTTCCCATGCCAATTTCTTGTCAACCTTTACAGAGGAGCAATAGAAAGCATCCTGACTGGAAACATTACAAATTGACGTGGTTTCACATACGTTCATTTAAAAACTTTATTTAACTTTGAAATGATTTGAAATGTTTTGAACCAGTGGGTTTAAAGACAAGAAGAACAACTGATTTCAGTCTCCCCAAACATGTTAGACATCAAAATGTTTCCACAGACCTGCTTTCTATTAAAACATTGACATAAAATGCAGAGTTGAACTGAAGCTGAATCTTTCTTCACTTCCCCTTTTGACTAAAAGTTTCTTTAATTTACATTTGCACAATTAACACTTTGCACACATTAAACATCATCATGTGCTAAGCTAGGCTAATTATCCATCCAGCCAAACTAGTTAAGCTGTTTTTTCTACTTCATTGTGAGATTTCGCTACTGCCCCATTCGTTATGTGGGACAGTGTTAACAAACTGACTTGCCAGGATGTGTGTCCATAAAATTTGATATTTTTCCATGACAAAGAGAACCCAGGAACAGTAAACAGTAAATTTAGTTTTAGTTAGGGTTAGCAGTGGCTACCGCCCCAGCTAGATAGCTTTTATTTGATTCCAGGTTACATAGCAGGGAGGTTAACTGGCTGACATCCAAAGATGACTTATAGAGCATTACATTACATTACATTTAAAAAGGATTCATGCCATGTCATTACTTCTAGCTTTTGGAGTCAGCAGAGCTCCAAAGTTCTTCAAATTTCCTGTACACCACCAGTCTGCCGTCATCGGTCAGTTGAAGACGGCACATGTTGCAGTCAGGCCCGACGGTGTTTGTTGCCCACCTGGGAGTGTCGACCCGGTTGTACATGACCAGGTTGCTGTCAGCTTGCATGCACAGGCGGACAGCATCTGTTCCTGCAGTTTCTGAAGCCCACACAGGCTTCCAGCCATAGATGACCAAGTTACCATCATCCTGCAGGCAGAAACATTTGGTTGTTATCAAAATGTGCATTTCCCCCAAAAATATAACCCTCTCTCAAAAGAGCTGAATAATTATTTAAAATTTTAGACAGGCTGGTAAATAATATATGAATTTTGATGAACTTCTGGGCTGCCAAAAATCAGTTTTACTCACCTGGAAGATAGCCTTCCACTGCCCGTTGTTGGAAACCAGGGAGTCTCCCTTGTGGAGCTCATCATTTCTGGACAAGTAGTTCTTACTCATGATTCTGAAACAAACAAAAAATGTGTGACGTTGTGTCTGGCTAAGATTTTGAAAATTCATTGACACCTCATGTTTTTGGCATTTATTTTGTGCTCCACCAGTAATATGTAACTGAATAGTTGCTCTTCTTTTGCTTCTTACATTTTTAAATTTTCAAATTAAATTTGTAATTAGTGTACAAGCACAGTGGGCCTGATGTACCCATTACAAACAGATTTAACAGCATCCTGCAAATTAAACAAATCTTGCACAGTAATGTATGAATGCATCAGTCAGTACAGAAGTGTGGAGTACTTACAGGCTTGAATGTTCCACCAGTCAGTCTGTGAGCAGAAGTGAAGGAGGTGAAATTCACACTTGGTCACTACATCTTTATATTATCTGAGCTGGGAGTGGAGAAGGAACAAATAAAAATTCTTGGTCAGCAGTCCTGAGCCCCATTTCCCAAGAACCGTTTTTGTCTTGTGCAATTCATTGACAGTATTTCATAGTCACAGTTATTGGGTAACATACTGGTATTTTAAAAGGTAACGAAAATAAGATAATCAGATAAGAAGATACACTCAGTGATGACTTTATTAGCTCCACCTGTAAATTCTGATGCAATCCAATACAACAGCTCAGCCACAAATTCTACCTTTACAAAGATAATAACGTTCAGTTTTGATTGACTCTGCTAGAGAGGTATAAATTCAACTATGTGTTTATTATTGAGGTTCAGAGATTCAGATCCTTTACTTAAGTGAAAGTACTAATACCACACTATAGAAGTACTCAATTGCAAGTACTCTGTTGCAAATAAAAGTCATGCGATGAAAGTGTTACTTAAGTAAAAGTATAATCAGGAAAATGTACCTAAAGCATTAAGAGTACTCAATGCAGAAAAATGTCCCATGTGACTGTTATACTATTATATATTATATCATTATTACTCATGCATTAATGTACACTGAACAAAATATAAACACAACACTTTTGTTTTCGCTCCCATTTTTCATGAGTTGAAATAAACAATCTAAGACTTCTTCTATGTACACAATAGGTATATTTCTCTCAAATTTTGTTCACAAATTTGTTTAAATCCGTGTTAGTGAGCACTTCTCCTTTGCCGAAACAATCCATCCACCTGACAGGTGTGGCATATCAGGATGCTGATTAAACGGTATGATTAGTACACAGGTGTGTGTTGGGCTGGTCACAATAAAAGGCCACTCTAAAATGTGTAGTTTTATTACACAACACAATGCCACAGATGTCGCAAGTTTTGAGGGAGCGTGCAGTTGGCATGCTGACTGCAGGAATGTCCACCAGAGCTGTTGGCTGTGAACTGAATGTTCATTTCACTACCATAAGCCGTCTCCAATGTCGTTTCCAAGAATTTGGCCTCACAACCGCAGACCACCACACCAGCCCAGGACCTCCACATCCGGCTTCTTCACCTGCAAGATCGTCTGAGACCAGCCACCCGGACAGCTGATGCAAGAGTTGGTTTGCACAACCAAAGAATTTCTGCACAAACTGTCAGAAACCGTCTCAGGGAAGCTCATCTGTGTGCTCATTGTCCTCACCAGGGTCATGACCTGCCTGCAGTTCGTCGTCGTAACCGACTTGAGTGGGCAAATGCTCACCTTTCGATGGCGTCTGGGACTTTGGAGAAGTGTGTTGTATATTTGTTTGGCTGTTGAGCTCAAATATCAACATGCTTTCTCCAGGATTGCAGACTACACCTTTAATATGTTTTTTATACAAAAATCTTAATTTGTAAAGTTTCTAGTAACTAAAGTAAAAAGTACATTTTCCTCTGAATTGTAGTGAAGTAGAAGTAGAAAGTAGCATGAAAAGAAAATGCTCAAGTCAAGTACAAGTATCGCAAATTTGTACTTAAGTACAGTACTTGAGTAAATGTACTTAGTTACATTTCCCCGGTGCTAGTCAACATCAAAAGAGCTACTGCCAGGTCACAATTTTGGCACAAAGTGTGAAAATCTGCTCTAAATTTATCATCACTATGAAAAGATTCCACGTTTAGTCTTCTCAGACCTTTGAGGAGTTTTTCAAACTCACGATTTGAATAATCAGTCTGTACTGATGTATTTTTAGGAGCAGATCTGACACAAATTATTGATTGATCATGTTTTCATCATTTTGCCGTCCCGTAACATCTGTTCGTCGAGCAGTAGGCAGAGGTTAGCTCTCTCGTCACAATGCCTTGTTTTTGGTTTTTATCTACATCTTGTCTACTTCCGTCTACTTTACTATATAATATGTGATACTCTATCACTTAACTTACACTATATCTCATATCTCATACTATATCATTATATTATATAATACTATATCATGTTTACATTACATTGACCTGCTTCATATTCTATATTATACTTCGTATGCTCTTAAAGGTGTAGTCTGCAATTCTTATCCAAAATGCTTTTTGTCAAATTCAGTGAATATCTCCTCATGATCCGCTGGCTGTCCGTTCTGTGTGTGCACTGAAAAAAAGTCCGGTATTCATACACAGCCCTGGCTCTGTAAATAGGAAACAAACAGAGTGGCTCGGATTGAGCCACCAACCTCTTCTCATTCCCAGGTCTTCAAATACCGAGGCTTTGTTACAGCTCGTGCTCAGGACAACACTAATACTGTGCGTTACTGTGTGCTCAGACCACCGGTGACAAAGCAACAGGCCACAAGTAATTTTCAATGGAAGCCGGCGACATGAAGCTGCAAACTGACGCCCAACACTTGTCGGCGCCACAAATATTCTATATTATACTTCTATTACATCTCTATATTATACAGACAAACTAGGTTCCATTACTGAATCATATAATATATTATTCGTCTGGTGTTTGCTGTTCACATGTTACATGTTGCTATTAATCACACCGCTGTCACTTTACCTTGTAATCTTTGTCTCCAATTGCTCGTGTATAATTTCTATTTTGTATTCTTTCTTATTCTACTTTTTATATACCTCTGTTATTTATTCTTTTACCTCTATACTTATCTGTACTTACTGCTGTCATTGTGCTGCTGCAACAACCAAATTTCCCCGCTGGGGATCAATAAAGTTTTATCTTATCTTATCTGATCTGATCTGATCTGATCTTGGCAGCTTTGTCTCTCCATACCAGAAAGGAAAATAATATTTTGGCCTTAATTCTAAGAGCGTGTCATTCAAAAAGTCAAACAGCCACGTTCACCATTTACAGTGCTGTTAACTGAACCCTAAGCACAGGGAGAGCTGTGGAGAGCCATGTTCTTTATGCAGCTGTGTTGGAACAACTTTATTTGTTAATTTTTGAATCCCATTATCTGAGCAAATGGCCACATGTCTTCTCCAGCTTTCTTAATTACCATGATGCAATAATTAAAAGACTGATACACATTTTTCAGCCAGTGGGTCATCATCTGTTGTTGCAATCGTTCTCTGAGAGTAATTACATTAAATATAAAGTAAAGGTATTAGAATCCCGGCTGAAAATCAATTCTGAATCCTTCAATTTACTTCAAGCTGACATGATGCAGTAGCAGGCATGCTAAGAGATTAAATCTGTGCCTCAACACAACAGAATTTAGATGATGTGTTCTGTGTGATATGGAGAACAATAATACTGAGATTCAGTGTGGAGAGAAGCATAATTTAATATTTAAAGAAGATTTTATGTTTTTTTTTAAACATGCAGCTGTTACACGTAACCATGGACAGGTACAGTATATATGCATGCAAGGTGAGTCATATGTGG